>JAHWFP010053956.1:1276-34211 GCA_023313725.1 Lithobius niger | reverse complement strand
GGCTTCGGGCAGATGACCAGGAGTGGTTAACGCTCGTTAAACCCTTTGACCCTTTGAGTACGAGTGGAATAAATTGTTGTGTTTAGCCAGACGAAAGGTTTTGTAGAATATTCGTTAAGACGCAATGCTACACACAACGAAAAGAGAAACGTTTTATTGTGAAAGCAGTTGCAATGTTGTAAGTTAACATGAATTCGTGAACGATTCTTTTGACGTTTGAGGTGATGTTGTTTTAAAAATTTGTTCCATTTAATTGATTATATTCGGTTGCTTTAATCTTTTTTGTCAATTAAAGGGAAACCAACTTTTGTAAACCAACGGTTGCAATGTTGTGAGTAACGTGAATTGCTGAGCGTTGGTTTTTTTTTTAACTATTGTGTTTTTTTTTTATTTGTTTCAGTAAATTTATTACATTTGTTTGTTTTCTTCCACTTTTCGCTGTTAACACAAACGGGGGCTGGGATCCACGTGGGGTGCTGGGATCCAACCCTCCACCATGGATCCCAGCACTCCTCGTCCTCGTTCTTTGTTGCGATCCCGTCGTGCTTCATTGTTATAGGAGAACTGAGAGCTTCAAAACGGGTGAGAAATTTCCTTTTTTATTTGTCTCATTGGCGTATTAGATTAGAATACATGTTTCAGCCCTACTCTGTCCGTTTCTTTCTTGTGTTGCCATTTACTAGAAGCTGATAATTCCATTGTGGAAGTGTCCGAGATCTAACTGTCGCTTTATATTCCATCCCTTGTCTGGGAGAGACGCTGTGACTTTTGTTTCCAGGTGCCGGCAGGCGATTCAACATCGCCAGAGTCTGAGTTTACGAAACCACGTTAAAAGGCGACAACCATACGGCATTCGTATGAACTGTCGTTGAATCAGGAAGCGAGACATACGACTTTTCTACCCCAATCGGCCTTAGCTTGAAGAAGCCATCTCCTTCCTAGCTTCACTGTTGACTTAACAGTTGCCACGTTAATAAGGTGGTGTAGGAGGGGAGGGGGGGGGGGTCAGTAAGTCGTGTTATGAAGTGTGAGACTGTCTATATCGATCGTAACATCAAAATAGAGGCTCGGGGGTGGGAGCCAAGTGCAGCAACCCCCTCCCCCCATCTTCATCTTCAAAAATGCAGTTTATACCACATGAGGCAAGAGCCAATTCTCCAGCAACCCCCTCCCCCCCATCTTCTTAATAAACAGAATGCAGTTTAGCCACACAAGGCCTGAATCCAGCCGAGATCCCACCACCCCATCCCCGTTTTCATAAAAGATAGCCGTTTTTGCCACACAAGGCCAGGGCCCAGTGGAGGGCCCGTCCCTTCATGAAAGAAAAAAATGCGGTTTTTGCCACACGTTGGCGCCCATTAGAATCGTCCCCAGCCCAATTCATAAAAAAATAGCAATTTTGTCACACAATGCGAGAGCCCATTGAAGCCCATCCCATCCCATCACACAAAAAATAGAAAAATTTAACTTTAACCACACAAAAACACAATTTTCACGGAACTACGGAACTATTTTCACGGCCAGTGAGGGCCTCCAAAGTCGGTGGGCCTTTCCCTCATTGTAGTTACGCCACTGTATCGATCACTGCTTTGTGGCGGAAACTGAAGGAGTGGTTCGTCGGCTCTAATCAGGGTCACGTCGCTCAAATGAAACTGCGAACTTATGTTTTGTCGATGTGTTTTCGCAGTTCGCTTATTTCTGATTTAACTTTTAATTATTTACAGCGATTTGCGAGTATTTATTTGATCCAAGTTTTTCCGAACTCCCGTTTTCTCCGCCTTCATCCCCCCTGCTCTCTTGTCGCGTTGTGGGGGCTACAAAATTTGATCCCATTTAGATGATCTGACAGTCGTAAATGCACACTTTGGTCATTAAATTTGGATGTCGGCCCCCCGACGCAACAGTTCTTCAAGCGCGAGACTGGATGTTGCGTGGGGGGGTTGACGATCCCTTCCCCAACTCACTCCAAGGATTTATCGTTAAGGGGTGGGCCCATTTCCCTTTTACCCCCTTCCGGAGCGGATATTCAGGAGATTGGGGCGGATTCGATCTAGTTCCTGCTCCCCTCTGTCAACCCTGTACCGGAATACACGCTAGTAATCTGAATAAAACATATAATGGGATGTTGTAAATCATTCGTGTAACTCCGATTCATCATAAAAATTTCGTATTTGTTGCATAAAAATAGTTTAGGACGCTAAAAGTTAATTAAGTGGTTCTCGGGAGAGGCACGCATGTGTTTTTGCTCAGCACATGAAACATTTTTATGACAATGACTAAAAATTAAAAAAAAAATGCCGTCACGCTTCGGGACGTTCATCAAACATTTCCTGGAAACCGATGACGACATCAGCTGTTTGCTCCATTCACATGAACGCCTCCAAACAAATCTTCGGGTCGTTCAGAATTAAAAACTTGGATCTAGAGAATAACTTTTATCAAATACGTAACTTGTGCACGCTCACCCTGGAATTAAAACACAGATATTGCGATCCACAACAAAATGTATTGTGTGCGCAGCGTATCTTGAGTCCTGCAGGTATTTTATGAGCGGCTACGTCTTCCTGGAGGGAGCGGCTTTAATCGACGGCCGCTATTGTTTTTGTAACCATCTAGGATATCAACAAGGCACTCTGCTACCAAAAATTTACAATCGTTTATCTGTGTTCGTTTTGGGGCGAACTCAAGATTGGCCGCGGACACTGTAAGCTACTGATTTTGTTTTGTTTGGTAAAAAAAACAAAAATGGCGATTGCCCGCGTCTGAAAACTCACGAATAAAAAAAAAAAACACCGCCTCCTCGCGTCAATTATTTTAGTACCACTCCCCAGAACCGCTTAATTAATTTTTAGCGGCTTTATTCGGTTTTCTTAATGTAATCCATTTTAGTTTAATATTTTCGTGGAATAAACATGATTGCAATATCATCATCGTTTGGTTTGGGACTCGTTTCCGGCGATTAAGTTAGGACCCGTTTAGGCAACAAATCGCATTTGCATTCTTACAGCTACAAGCTAGAAATCGTCGGAAATTCCAACATGGCCGTGGTTTTTATTCGGCCGGCTCGCAACGAAAACAGTCAATAATGTGAGTTCAGAAGCGACTGGGAAAATTGTTTCGTCAGGAAGATTTCTCTCATATTGTCATGGATTGTAAAACTGCAAGCATTTGCTACAACGCCGTCGAATTTAGAAAATCCAGGTTATAGCGTTGTTGCCATGGCAATGTCACCCTTCACATCACTATTAAAATCTAGCTGCAAGAATACAGTTAAATACGTATGCTTCAGGGTTGTGTTGTAAAATTTAATTTAGAATATTTTTTGTAACAACTTACACGGTTTCTGCCCAGTGCTCTGCAAATGAATCCAACACCGATCTCTACGAGCGCTTCTGGACATATTCTTTACTTACCTGACGTCATTTTAAGACCTTTCCCTTATGTATGTAGCATGAAGCCTTATAAGTAATTCGTGGGGCATTACAGGACATCTATGGGGCAGAAGGCGCGGTTGCGCCCCCCCCCCCCCCAAGTCTTCCACTGCACCGGTTAAGGCTTTGTACGCCTTTCTTAATGGTTTGAATGGTTTTAACTAACCGGATATGGTGAAATTAAAAAGAGAGCTAAGGAGTGGTTGATTAACAACTAAAACATTTTGTTGAATTCTTAAAGTAAAATCAATATTATTGTGTGCGCAGCGTATCTTGAGTCCTGCAAGTATATTTGTGAGCGGCTACGTCTTCCTGGATGGGGTGGCTTTAATCGATGGCCGCCATTGTTTTTGTAACCATCTTGGATATCAACAAGGCACTCTGCTACTGAAAACGTACAATCGATTATCTGTATTCGTTCTGGCAGAGAACTCAAGATAGGCCGCGGACACTATAATGATAAACAATAGTCTTTCTAAAACTTTTACCTGATTAATGTGATTAATTATTCATTGTTTATTTAATACTGAGTTTTATTATTTACTCATCTAACTAACTGTGTAACACATGTATAATTTATGTCGAAGATTTCTATATTTTTTTTTGTAAATTGTAAACATTTGTACAGTATATTTTGGTAAGTTTTGTTGTATTGGCCAATGTAACCCATACAAGCACATTACGAGCTTCGGGGTACATCACGTAGTAAATATTTTTATTATTATTAATGATACAGTCCTCTTTAACAAAACCCAGACACATGAATGTCGCAAACACTCGTCCTAGGGTTCATCGGCAAAACTTTGACCTCCATTTTATAGCACCTATTAGACAGTGCTAACACTACGGCAACACCAACAGGTGCGCACTCTTTTCCGTCATTATTTTGCGCGTGTGCCGAGAGAGAAGGAGACAATCGGACTTCCATCCAGAATAGATTGCTTTACTAAGTTGCGATAATGTGTGGTTGTCACCAGGCTCCAAATTGCGGCTAGACGTATTTTTATGATTTCCTGGCAATTAATGTGTATCACGAGAAAACATTACCTGCTTTAACTCTATCGCAGCGTCAGCATCGTTGGAATATCACGTTCGTGTGAAATCTGGGTTCGCTGCACTTGATTATGCGTATAAAGTGACACATTTTTTATTGGTTCTTGCTTTCTCTTCATTGTGCTTTCTGTTGTGAAAAGGCGTGTAATATCTTGTAAATGGTATTTGTGGGATATTTTGAAATAAAAAGTAAGTAAGTAAGTAAGTTTTATTCATCCACCACAGGTTACAAAATAAGCACAAAAGCAAACACTCATTCCACAAGAGCTAATGCTCGCGTGTGGTTTGAGAGCAGCAGACAAAGTAAAACAATTGAACTAGCAACTTTTGCACACAGAATCAGAGGTTAGGCACCAAAAGAACAACAACAAAATACATCGAAATAAAATAAAAAAAAGTGCATCGATAAATATATATATATACGCAACAAATATATGAACGAAAAGGAGATACAAGCAGAATACAAAGCGGAGTGAAATATATAAATCAATCTCAAAGAAAACACGAATAAAGCAAAAACAAACAATTTATAGTCAATATACAGTTAATATAGTCAACAAATAATCAATAATTGGTAATAATTGGTAAAGTTTACGGGTTACCGGATTAAAAAAATAAATTTCTTGGAATATTACAGAGTTGGTACGTTTTCAAGTAACTAAATTCCAGGTCTTTTCCAGCTTTTTTCAGACTCAGAACGTATCACTTTCCATGCCACATTTCCGGTTCATATTTCCACTGAATTTGATTCGTGGGGTAGAAGTGGTGCTAAGTCTTAGGGCTCCCGCGCACTGGGCGGCCAGGTCGTGCGGCCAGTGGTCGTCGCGGCCAAAAAAACACGGCGACGTGCCGCGCGGCCACGGCCGTTTTTCATTGATAATTGTCGATCACGTGGTGAAAAATGAACACTGAGCAAATATGGTCGCTCTGTGGTCGCCTGCACGCCGCCCGGGAATGCGGGATGCCAGTGGCCACTGTGATTGACTGGCCGCGGCGGCCAGGTGCGCGGTGCTACGCAGTGCGCGGTGGTAGGCATTCTCGTTGGCCGCAGAGACCTGGTCGCGCGGCTTGGTCACTTAGTGCGCGGGGGCCCTTAGTTACTTAACATTAACTATCGGTGCGGGGGTATGAACCCTCATCCCAGCACATGTGGTTCCAAGAAGGACACTGGATTGAGTGACGCATCGAGCAGCACGGGGTATAAGCTCATCACTGCCTTATATATTTATTGACAACTATGGCTCACCCCTTGAAAGGACGTGAACCATACCAATAGTGTACAGAGCGGAACCTGGTGGCTAGCAAGTTCAACTGACAGCCAGAGGTGTGCTTCTTCCGTAAAGAAGCACACCGTCAAAGTGTGGAACATACCAGGTAGGAATATAAAGGAAATACGTCCCCTGACCGGACGTCATAACCAGCGGCTTATTAACCCAGGGTGCCGCCCTGAGGCAACCTCGAAAGACGGTCCGTTTACCAAGATGTGGTGCTACTCTCAGCCTGATATGGGCCCCCTTACCTAATATGGGGCTCAGACGGTATGGCCATCAGTCCAAGGTAGGATTTCGTGAATGAGACAAACAAGAAACTGTAGATGTGATACTGCACAAGTTTCTACTATGCCAGCAGAGCGTAAAAGAAGGAAAATAAAATTGCTACAAAGCAATAGTTTAACAATCGCTTACACTATAACAAGCGTGCAAAAAAACATTATTTTACGTAATGACGAAAAAGGCGTTCTGGGGCCCCGTTTGGACCGCTATATTCATCAGGCCCTACAGCAACTGCCTCCACTGCCTCTTGGTCACTGCTCATAACCCACAAGTACATGCAACAACTAGACATTTCTTGATTGTTGATCTGACAACAATTTTCAGCCAAATTTTTTTTTTTTTGGAACTTGGTCACCTACTACACAAATATATTACATGAAACAATGACACCCCTGTACCCAAACATCAACAAGTAAAAAAATGTAACAAGCTACTTACAATTAAAAAAAACCTAAATGGGGGGGGGGGGGCGGTAAAGCGAACCAGTCAGATCAATGCCGCCATATTGGAATGACGATTGCACCCCAAAATAAAATCACAAATTACGAAATGTACCAATCCATCTAAGCCAATCAAATTTGAAATTTTCGTAAAATTTCGTAATTTGTGAATTTTATTTGGTGTGCAATCGTCATTTCAATGTGGCGGCATTGAGCTGGCTGAGCTAACCCCCCCCCCCCCCCCCCATTTTCGAGTTTTTACTGTAGGTAGCTTGTTAAATTTTTTACTTTGTTGATATTTGGGTATAGGGATGCTGGGGGTCCTTCTTGTTCCCAGCACCTTGGGCTCATTGCTTGCGTTGCGGTGGTAGCCGTGATTGGTCATCATGGGCGTGGGGAAATAGGCTTTGGCGTGTAATGCCTTGTTCTGGTACTGGTTGGTGGTGTTCATGGCCAGTAAGCGCCAATACCAAGTAGGACAAAACTGGACACATACAGTGCTGTTAGAATTTTTTTTTTTGATGAGGCAGAAGTAATGTGTGTATTTCCGGTATATCAAGTAGGACAAAACTGGACACATACAATGTTGTTGGCATTTTTTGATGGGGCAGAAGTAATGTGGTTCTCTGGTGACCTGGTCATTCTGGTTTAGGTTAAGGTAGCGTTAAGTAGGCTAGCATGAGCGCATAGGTATATGTAGTCCTTTATAGCTCAATAAACAAAATAAAAATAGGGATGTCATTGTTTCATGTGGTATATTTATTTATACACACAACACAACACAACACAACGGTTCACCTAGAGTTTCAGGAGTCTCTCTTGTTCCCGGTACCTCGTGCATAGGGTCCAGGGTGCTTGCTGGTTCTTTTGGCGATTTGTAAGTTGCTTCTTGTACAGGTGGCATTTGGTTTTAGTTTTAAGTAGGCTAGACTGAGCACTTGGTGTTATAGGCCTGTACGCTCAAATAAATAAATAAAAAATAAAAAAATTTATTTATACCACGCGCCTATGGTTCTCGGCGTGGATTCCGAACAATGAACCATTGTTAGAAAGCCATTGTCGAGAGAACCCACTAGTGAATTCTCTGAGAGGGTTCTCCCAACAATGTAGCAAAGAAAGTTTGGCGAAAGAATAGTTTCGTTGTTGTCTGAAGGGGTATTTCGGAATCAAGCTAGAATGCAATGACACAAACAAATTTCATACTTATTCATGCTTATTTTTAATACTTTTTTCATTGTTTCATTGTTTCATGTGGTATATTTATGTAATAGGTAGCCAAGGCCAAAATAGATATTCGGCTAAAAATTAAATCAAGTTATTGCATGCACTTGTGGGCTTTGCTGTGCGGTCAGGTGACTTTTATTGCTCATATTCCAATTTTGACCCTGCCGTCTCCGTCCACCTTTGGTGGAGTAATTTATTATTTATTATTTATTTATTTAATTTAATGTTTCTTTTTTTTTTTCTTTTATTGCTGTTCGCAATATTCATTCCATCGTGTTTCTTCTACGCTAATTGCGATCTTTTAAAAACAATTGATTGACTTGCGAACTTCAATCCACAAATTGGGCAAGGAGTCGAAACTTTGAAATGAATCATCTAATAATATATTCAAACGATATAGTTAACAAAACATAGCGAGACAGGCAGACACAGTATTAGAATTGTTTTACAGAACGCGTCACATTTAAAAGAAAGCCTGAAAAGTGTCCAGAACCTTTCTGGCAAATTTGTCTTTTTTTTCTCCAGCGTGAAATGAACTCGACAGCAGATAAAAGCGATGTTAAATCTGTTACAGGCCTACATCTAACGTTGTCGCACCGCTGTTTTCGCGACTCGCTATTGTTTCGGAGATGGGGTAGGTACAGGACTAGAAGGGTGTGTTTGGTGAAGGGGGGGGGGAGGGAGGGGGAAGAAGGGCCGAAGGGACCAACCAGCAAGGGACCAGGCAGCCATATATCGACGGGAAGCCACCGTTTATGAGGCGAGACAGGTTTGCTAGGACTTTATGAAAGTAGGCACACCCCCTTGGCGGGCCCATAACCCGTTGAAGGGGAGTAAAAAGGGGTGTAAAAACAGGGCCACTGGTCAGACTAGAATAGGGAATGGGTGAATGAGGCGAGGGGGTGAGGAGAGAGCCGGGTAGTAAAAACGTGAGTATATAGGAAGCTCATGAATTTTAAATTAGTCCTAAAGCAGAAAGGAAGAGAATACAGCGCGGTATACCTGGCTTTCCCTTCGCCGATTCTGGTGGAGTTTGGCGTTCAGTCAATGAACCGTGTCCACTTGCAAGTCCTTCAGAAGCGCGGGTTTGGGACTTTGGATGGATAGTCTGGTTCAGACGCTGGTTCTGCACTACGGAGAAGCCTACCGGGCGTAAGAGGGGAAGCGAAGCGAAAATAGGTAGGCAACTCTCTCGTGAGATCAAGCTGCATGTGCAGAGACATTGTCTAAAATCCAGACTGACCTTCGGATGGTGAAATGATCCCGTTCTTTCCTAATAATCAATTCACGTGTGACTTAAAATAAGCAATACGGTAGCTGTTTCTCGACGAAGTATTTTTCTGACAAAAGTTAGTTGAAAGGAAAGAAAATGGACCTACAAAGAGCAATTTTGTTTTTAAATAAAAAAGGAACTCAAGGACAATACGTGAATCAATAAATTTTAGAGAAAACTGGCCGCTAAAAGCCTTTTGCTTACCTTTATTTAAATATTTTATTTATATAAAGTGCATTCGTTTTCGAGCCAGATAATGGCATATAAGTGGAACGAGTGGGGAGGGGGGATTGAATTGAGGCTTAATGGCACGTCGATAACAACGTCATTACAGCCAGCCTCAGTCACAGTGCAGTGACCTCGGGTTGTCAACGCGCCACACATTATAGAGATGTTAAGCCAACTTCAAATGTAGATCAAGACACACGCTAGTGTGTCGCCCCCCCCCCCCCCCAGATAAAACGATAACATCCAGATAATATGTATATATATGTATATATGTGCATGGCGACCACTAGACACGTTGTGTCTTTACAGCAAAGGTAGTTTGGCTGTTTTCAGCCATCTGAGGATAAATAACTATGCGACAGAAAAGGTTGAAACTTGTTGGATCGGATACTTTGGTCGCCTGACAACATAAAGTCACAGCCACATTAAGGACACAGCCTACCGTTTTCTTGCTGAAAAAACGATGTGAATAACGTTGAAATTTGCCTAATTACTACTTACTACTAACTACTCGCAACGCTTTTTTGTTTCGTGATAAATTTTTCCATGCGGTGGATAAAGCTGTTTCGTAGCTCATTTTGCAGGTATTGATCTGGAGATGTGCCCTTTTCATACGGCTTCTTCTGATTGGTCAAGTGGTTAAGGGGTTTAGGCAGCCCCAAACAACCAAATTGATTGTTTTACATTGTTTTAAACATTATTTTTATGCAACAATGCCAAACTGAACATTAAACAAATTCGTGCGTTTGAACGGAGATACTGTAGTACTAATAAAAATGCTAATCAAATGAAAAAAGGTGCATTTATATACTAATGGATGGCGCCACCGTCAATTTGTATGCAAAGAGGCCATACGCAAATGACGTCACACAATATTGCCATGTTTTGGCTCCCTTCCTCCGTCATACTTTGTCATAGCCTTTGCAACCCCCCCTCCCCGAAAATGATGTCATAAACGACGATCCCCTCCCCCTTCGTTATCGACGAAGAGGGTAATAATTTGGAAAAATTTGGTGATTTTTCGTGATTCGTGAAATTAGTCCGAATTTAGTGTATTTCCGATAGCATTTCTTTGCTCTTTATCGTTCTGATAGTTTTTCCAATGTATGTGTGACTTCACAAATTTACTGACCCCCCTCCGTCCCGCTTCTTCGTAACTGTTACTCCGTGAATCCGCCCCTCTTTCGTGACGTCACATTGTGTACGGTCTTTAGCGCCTTAAGTCATGGAGGGACGAAGAGTCGCGTGTAAAACTAGTGGCGCAGTCGAAACGTCATCTGTGAACTAAAATGTTGGGCCCTAATGTGTCCATACATAAGGGTTCTAAATTTCTAATAAACCAAACTTTATATGATTTTTCTCATTGCTCTTGGGTTAGTTGCGTTACATCAATATTTTCTCCTTGTGTGGAAAATTACCAGTGATGCGTTGTATTTGCTCCAAGCATGTTTTGAAGTATTTGTCTGGCCTAAATGAGAGTCCGACTATTCACTGCGTGTGTTTTCATGGGATATGGGCGTGGTTGTTTATTGTTAGGAGCCATTTTATCTCCTAGTTCACGCTTGCCGATTGCAATACCACAAACAACACAAATTCCATTTTTTTTTTTTGTGAAGGGCATTTGTGGGCAAAGTTAAATACAAATCGATACACCAGGACCGATGTAAAGGAGAACCCGCAGGTCTCGAAGGAGCATCCATGGGTGCCTTCGAAAATTAAGACGGTTGGATCAAGCAAAAGTAGCCTAACTCGCGTTGTTTCCATACGTCACGAATTGGTAGCGTTTTTAACCCCAAATCGTCACCAGAACCCGGTCATCGTATCGACTCTCATTCACGTGACAGCAATGAACTACAAGATAGTATTATTTTGAAAGAAACGCAGCAGTTTATTTACGTAATTGCTGTGAAGATACGTGAATCTTCAATCACAATTTTCTGAAGCTTATTTGTACTATTACAACACCGAATAAGCCACCAGCGACAATTATACACTAGAAATAACGTAGTTCAGTAAGCCACCTTTAAGCACTTACGTTTTGTCGGAGTGGCATGACCCGGATTCGAACCAGCTACCCAGTTCGCCCTCAGATCACTTTCATAGCGCCTTAACCGTTATGGCCACATCCTCCACTGGCATAAAGATAACTCACTGAACCCGTTATTAAGGTCAGAACCAATTTCCAATTTTCCTTAATATTAATTACGGCGATTTGTGTCTATTGTCTACTACACCGAACGCAACACAAACTCGCCCACCTGACACAGTGAATTAATTAATGCAAATAATTCGAACGCCCCCCCTCCCGATCCCCTTGTTTCTATCTCGTCTCTGATTGGTCGATAGCCGATTCGTTTGTTAGCCCCTGTTCCCCTAGTTACCCTCACAAACCAACCTCGGCGAGCATGGTTTGTTTGGTTGTGTGGTTTACTGCCTGAAGCGTAATTTGAATCCAATGTATACAGGCAACCGTCTAAAATTAAGCTAGATCAGGGGATTATGATGCGACATCTCGCACTATCTAAGCGATTAGTACACGTAACAAGGTCTGTTTCCTCGCAACCTGAGTTACATAGGTCAATTTTCAAAGGCACCCTAGTATAACATTACCGCACGTTCCATCTCGTTTTGGGTCGTGGACCCATGCGGCCAGATGTGAAACAACTGGTCGTAAACATTTTCTGGGACAACCAGCGTCAAATTTATGCTGAGGATCTAAACGTAATAGATAGATGCGAAAAATACAACTCGTGTTACGATTAGACCAGGCATGCGGCAACTTCGCGCGCAGCAGGGGTTCCTTGACCGTTGTAACACTCCAATTACTGATAACCACACCAGTTATAGATGATCATATAAACGATGAATCTACCTTTCCACAGCATCTATAGGGGGACTGTCGGGAAGGACGTTAACAGTTTGGAAACATACTCAACGACGTATTTACTTTCTTCCTTCTTCTTCTCTTCTCCTGACGTTAGTCCGAAGATAAACCGACATGATTCCATTCCCTTCTTCTTGACTGACTTGTCCTACCTTCTTGCCCCGGGAGGAGTCTTCTCTCCTTCCTCTCACCCGAAAACCAATCAGAGTAGTTGATCGCAGATAATCAGTCGATGATTAGTCTCGAGATGCCGTCATACTCCTTATTTTTAGGAGGCTGGAAGCGTCTCGTGATGTAACTGCTAAAAATGGCGTTTCTCCTAACACTCTTGATTCTCGGCAAAATATCAACTTGGCAAGGTTTGACCATCATGACAGTCGCGCGGAATTGCGAGGAGACAGGTGATTCCAGGTAGGAGGTTGACGTCACAACCGGACTCCACTCCAAGCTCTCGAGGCAAACACGTAAGCGTGTGGCGAAACGTAACCGCCGAGAGAAAAAGGATGTGAACCCTTTAGGAACCGACATTTAGTGCGAAGCACAAAATGGTGCGTCACACCGTGACGCTGGGAAGGAGCTGACTTCTTTAAGCTAAGGCCAACTGGTGTAGAAATCGCGTTGTTCGCCTCCTGACTCAATACTAGGTCAGTGAGTGCCGGAAAGTTAACGCCTTTTAGCGTTGCTTTGATGAAATAAGATTCTAACGATGTTGAATCAAACGGCCTGGGACCGGGAAACGAAACTCACAGCTTATCTCCCAGACGATCTTGTAGCAAGGGATGGATTACGAAGCGACAGTTACATCATAAATACTCCCACGTCCTATGGATGGGTATGCATTATCAGCTCCTGGTTAACGTAATTGCACTTAGGGTCAAACAAAAAACCGCGATTGTTGCAATCGGAGATACAAAGGCCATATCATGTAGTAATTTCATTGTTATAAGTGTAGATTCACAACACCAGCACTTGATTATGATTTGGCACGTTAACAAGTAAAAGCCTCCTAGGGGATTTTTTTACTTGCTAACGTGTCAAGTCATTATCAACTAGAATGCCAAGCAACAATCAAACAAACAAGGAACTTATTACCACTGTTTGCAACAATGTTTCGGAAAATACGACTTTGTACCCTGGAAAAGTCCCCGCCAGGACTGCCGGCCAGGGTAGCGTGAGACGCTGCCATGCTCCTCCAGCAGCTATGGGAACCTATTCTGGCCAATTCTGGATCATCTTTCGGCCCCTAGGATGATCGCAGGTTTCCCGGTTCAATTCCCTGGGTTTGCCCCTCCTTTTACCAAATATTTCTTCTTCTCGAAAAAGGCTGGTAATGTTAGGCTAGTAATGTTCAAAATTGACCCGGTTCAGCCACTAAATTAAGCATCGAATTGCTTCGGTTGGCTTAAGGCTCAAAGAAATTAATTTAAAAAAAAAATACAACACTACACGGCTTCGCCTCGGATGTCATTGTTGTGTCTCTCGGAGGTACATACAAATGCCATCTTCTAACCATTGTTGCATACACTGGTAACTTCTCATGTCGATTGTACCATGTCAAGGATCCTGGGTTTTCCGTTTCGTGGGGCAGATAACTCAGTGTGGGTTCATAGTCCCTAAGAAAAACCAACAAAAACAACAATATCCATTACTTGTTTTACAGTAGCTTACCAGTGAAATCTACGCGGTCGGGGGACTTGTTCGTAGATTTCTTTATTAAAAGTTCAGAAAACACGTAAATAGTTTAAAAATAATCAGTTTATTATTTTTTAAATTTCCTTTATATTTTAAAGCGAGCTCTTATGTAGTTTTATACAGAATAGAAAAGCATGTGTCACGTGATTATTAACTGGAATGGAATGCACTGGAAAGAAACAAAACCGTAAATCACCAGTATACTAACTGGTAGTATGTTGTTAAATCTTTGTATCGTAAAATTACGGTTCATGTCGTTTACAGTGGCAAAACTACTGGGGGGGGGAGGGGGGGGCAAGGAGCGATTCACCCCCTCTGTAAGATTTTGAAGGCTTATTCGGCTAATTGGCCAAGTCACTTTTTGCTTGGCTGAAAAAACCATGACTAACCTGAAACGTGTTTTATCTAGTATGAAAAACTGAAAGACTTACATTTTAATAAAATTTTTTATGCGTATAATGTAGTCAGCAAAACTGATTTTATAAAAATGTGTCCTATGGCACTTTACAAGGCCAGAAAATGCCGGAAAACAGCAAAAATGCTTCAGCTTCTGGGGCTCTGTCCTGGACCCCACTGGGGGAGCTGCCAGCACTCTCCCAAGCCCATAAGCTGTTTCCCGGCACACCATTCGGCTAAATCGCTAGTGTTGTCCCTTCAGGACAAAACCCTAGTTACGCCTCTGCGTTGTTAAATAGGTCACCCGTAAGGAAACGAGTGTTGCTAAATTCTTCCTTCCCCCAAGTTGTGTGCTCAAGACTTTAGAAAGGCACCAGGTTTGCTACGTTTACCAGAAGTTATGTCTGTAGAGTAACTAGGACATCGGGGGATCCGTTGACCAATGATTCAGATGGGCCCCGTTCTTCCTTTCCAATACATAATGATAATAATAATACATCAGATTCAGAGCCCACCCCACCCCCACTAAAAATATCCAGAGGACCCCGCCTTAAAAAAAGACAGCAATAGAATCCGTACATCATTTCCACTATTCAGCCTACTTTTTCATGATACGAATGAAAGAATGGAATAAAAAGAATGTCATAAATTATATTATCTTACAGTTCCACCTGTAAGTTTTTACGTCCTGCTTTAATATGTGACTGGTGTGTTTTGAATGGAGTCCGCTCATCAAGTCCATCGGCCCATAAGGCCTAGAACCCGACTGAGAGACTTGAGTGAGGCAGCACAGCGTAGGATAGATGCTTTGATTCAACGAAAGTGTTGTTTGTACGTATTCTAGCATTGTACATTTTTTTTGTAGTTGGACAGTACGTGCGGGGGGGGGGGGGGGGGGGGCCGGAGAGGGGTTGTAAGCCGTGGTGCCACATAGGATGCCATGGTCATGGGCTTTGCTCTTCATGTTCTTTTGCGTGTGCTAATTTTGACTAAACATATAACACCAGAAACCTGCAACCTAAAACTTGTCCGCAGCAACCAAAACCTGGCCGGTTAAAAACGTGATTCGGTTGACGCCTGAAACGCACAGACGCTTGGGATCGGGAAAGTCCATGTAAAAAAAAAACCATTACCGTCCCGCCACAGACAACAGGTCAGTGACAATTAAGATTTCTATAGTGGCATTTGTTTTCGTATTTTTCCAACCTGAACTGATCTGCAGTAATTGTTATTTATTTACTTTATTCCAAATTAGGCTACCTAAGATATAAACACTGGAATTTTCCACGGCGTCGTTTGGGTCAAAAGCAGTTAGCCGACCAAATTGGTTCTAGTTGAAGGGGCTTAAAACAAACAGAACCACACCCACCCTTTAGTCAAGATGACGCGAATTTTAACTGCGTCAAAAAATAAGAAAGAAAGACAGCAAGAACCACAGCACACAGAAAATTAAGCAACTTAGAGTGTACGCAATAAAATAAATAAGCTATACTTGGAAAACCTGCCTTCTTCATTTTGAAACTAGGGGTCGGACGAATATTCGCATACTTGTTCATTAGGGGTATTATTTGAACAGGATGGATCCCATTCGAATATTCGTCATAAAAATACTATTAACTTTGCAGACGTGTGTGTATTTTTTATTTTTATTTGTGAGTTTAACCTCATTTTCCCGTGGGCTTCTCGATTCGCAGTTCTCACGCGGAGTTTCCTTCTGCCTTACCCCCTTATCTCCCAACTACGCTACACCGTGAATGGGCGATGCGTTTTTGATTTTTAGCGGCAAGCTTAGTAACATTTTAAAGGCGCCTTTTCACTTTTTCAGCTCCTATCCGTTCGAGCAATATAAAGAAAATAGTGGTAAATTAAAAAAAGAACAACATTATTCGCAGCACCACTGCGATTTTCATAAATAGAACGAGATCACGTGACCCACATCAGACTATTGGATGACGGAGAATCTGGAACGTGGATGCTGTAAATAAAGAAAGAAATAACAAGGTAAAGGGTAAATGAAGCAAGCAGTCTGCATTAAAGACTGGCCTTGTGAGGATACACAATACACTAGTCTGAGAAAGAAAGAAAAGACTACTGCCCCGACTGGGACTCGAACCTAGGACTTCCCGTTTACTAGCTGGGCGCTCTAACCACTGCGCTACCGGGGCGAGTACTGGCTACAGCTGTTCAATCTTTCTCATTGGTGACCTGTTTTCTTTCTTTATTTACTACTTGCATTATTTCTAGTGTGGAGGCCAAGAAACAAAGTAGCTTTCCCTCTTTGTATGTTTGTTTGTGATCTTTAGGTCACCACTGAGAAAGATTGAACATCTACTTAGCTCGGCTGGAACCTGTAGCCAGTACCCGCCCCGGTAGCACAGTGGTTAGAGCGCCTGGCTAGTAAACGGGAAGCCCTGGGTTCAAGTCCCAGTCGGGGCAGTAGTCTTTTCTTTCTTTCTCAGACTAGTGTATTGTGTATCCTCACAAGGCCAGTCTCTAATGCAGACTGCTTGCTTCATTTATCGTGGATGCTGTGTTTAGAATATGGCTAACGCTATCGACATGGTGAACAGGCGCCTTTAAGGAGGCACGTGGTTCGTTTGTTGTGTAAAAAGAAATTTATTTGTGTGTTCCTTCGACTGTTCAAAGTATGGGCTAGACAGAACTAGGAGCGCATAAATTGTATACACGTCCGTAGGATGCTAAAGCTGATAGAAATAGATATCGCCAAACGGCTATAGATGCTGCTGCCTATCATTTGGTGGCAACTTAGAGCAATATACTCACTTCGTTGGTGGCAATCCCCCTTTAAGTGGAAATCTAAAAGTAACAACGTATTTTTTTTTCCGTTTGATTGTAGTAATTAATCTTTGTTATCGACGGCTGTGTATACCTATTAGGCTAAATATAAGTTTACTTTTATTTTTAATAAAAAACGAATTTTGTTTGATTGGTTATGGTAAGGAGCTTATAAACAGTAAAAAAGGGGGTTTTCAACGAATATTCAAATATTTTTGTTATGGTTATTAGAAAGTATTTTTTTCCTATTCGTCCGACCCTTACTTAGAACCAGAGAATAAAGAAGAGGGAACAAGCAAACATACAGACTGCTTCGATCATTTTAACAGTGCATTTCCTGAGTAACAGCATAGTACGCAAGTGCGGGTGATTTTAAACAAATCTCAGACCCACTGGAAAAAAAACCGAGGGAAAATGCCGAAGGAAAGAAGCCGCAGATAAAAACGTTACTCCTGGTGAAATTCAAGCCAAGGTAGTTAACTTAACCTATCTCATAATAACAACAATCCGAAAAAAAAATACAAATAAAAACGTTAAAAGAGTGTATCGAAAGTCGTCTCCTGTTGAAACGTGTACCCTACCCGTTGAAATTAGAGCCAAGGCAGATTTCACCTACCCTAAATAACATAGCCGACCCTAACCCATAATACCATCAACAATGCGGGAAAAAACGATAAAAACAGGTTTTACAGGTGACCTTTATTTGTGAATCTTTTATTGGTGAAAACCTACCTGGTGAAATTTGAGCCAAGGCAATTGACATAACCTATAAAAAAAATAACACTCTCCTATGGATGGCTATAGACTATACGGTTGGCCTTGATCTCAGATCTACACGAAGTGAATAATAATTGCACGGATGGTATGAAAAATAAGCAGGGATGGGTGATATTGCATTCGTGCAATTTTATCGCAACAGCCAATTCCCACGCAATAGCGTTTTCGCAATGCATTTCATGTCTTCACGATTATCGCAGCCTAATTACTCGAGTATTAAATTTCAAATCCGTGAAGCGAACTGTTTGGCTGTGTTTACAGAAATAGCGATTTTGTCGGTCCTATACTTGAGACAAATACCGTAATCTTGTTTTATTTCCAATGAATAGCTGAATTTAATTTAATAAAAAAAGTTGTGAAGTAGTGTATTAAAAATAAATGCGTATAATTTAGGAAAACAATATATAGGCCTACAATACGTTTAGGCCATAGGGGATAGAGATATGCCTAATCGACAATATTAGGCCTAATTGAAAAGAGGCCGAATTACAAACAGGCCTAACAGGTAAGAATACCCTCGATGCAAGCGTAACACAATATTTAAATTTTCGGTCAATTATGTGCGTGCTTGGTTGGTCACAATAAAAGACAATGAAATGACAATAAAAACACACGAAATTGTGGAGACAGCCAACTAACGTTCAGCCATCTTGGATTTAACTCACAACAGATCACCGATTTGGACAAAGCATTGACAGAAAAATAAGCCTAAAATAGGCCTAATCACAGCAACATTGGCCAATCCAGATAAATAGTGGTTTAATTACGTATGGCCAGGACCGGGATAGGGTGCAGATGAAAAATTGTGCGCCCCTCCCTTATGAATACTGTGTTTAGATTGTTGTGGTAAATTTGTTGGGCTTAAAAACTGGTTTAATTTTTGTTCAGGTGGCATTTGTTTTTAAATGTGTTTTAAAATATTCCGTTAAAACATATTTTCAAAATATTTATATACTCCGCTAAAAATGTTTTTTTTTTAAATATTTATGTATTCAGCTTAAAAATGTTTTCAAATTAAATTTTTTTTTAAATGTAAATAAGTTGTTAATTTATTATTGCAATATTTATTTTTACTGGCACGATTCAATCACAATTAAGTGAATTTTCGCTAAAATAATTACTTGGGAGCTATGGCATCAAGACATGCACTGAAATACAAAGGGAAATGAGAAGAGAAATACATGTAAGTACGTAATTGGACAACATAGACATAAATTGTACAAAATAAATCGTATTTTTACGCCCCTGGTAGCTCTGACTAGCAGTTGCACCTTGTGCACCCCCAATCGGCCCGGTCCTGCGTACACTGTGAAGACGATGTGTACTGACAGTACACATGAATGTGTACCTTCTCAGCCTCCGCACGAACTGTGTTCTAGGAGTACACAATTTGTGCACTGGTAGTACACAAGCTGTGACGAGAATGTGTACTGTCGGTGCACAAACTGTGGACCTTCATGCAGTACACAACTCGTGTGGAGACTGAGAAGGTACACATTCATGTGTAATGTCAGTACACATCGTTTTCAGAGTGAATGGCGTCACCCAATAGCATGCCATCATACTATCTTTACGCTTGGGGTGAACAATCCATATATCTTACGGTATGCCTCCACCCCTAACCTATCCTTGATTTAGCTGAACGTAGTGACTATATAGTTAACTCCCAAGTTTCAACATATGGGTGTCATAAATTAAAGCGAACCATTTGTTGGGTTGCAACACTCATAAATGGCATTTGATAAATTGGGCTAGACATCTACCAGCTGCCATTTAAGTCGTAAAAATGTGAATTTAAGAAAAATTGTTCTTGTTTCCTCGATCGTATAACCTTTATAATGAACTGTTGTTTGGACTAACGATATCCGACTGATGAGTATTAACAGAATCACTGGACGTGTTTAGACTTTTATTTTTTCTTTAGGTATTTTATAAAATTATCTAATGAATAAAATTGTATCTAATGAATAAAATCATCTCCAAACGTGTTAGAATGACAAAAATTGTCCACTGTAGCCAATGACAGCGACCACAGTTGTAAACTGGACGTATCACAGATGCAACGGCAAAAATCCTAAATCTGCTTGTCCGGCCAACGCAATTCATTTTCTGCAGTTCTGGTAAAAGAAGCCAGCGACGAGTGCATGCCATCCTTACAGAGTCGTAGCCAAGATTTTTTTTTACCCACAGCGGAAACTAATCTTGCCAGGTTTTCTAGTCACTTGTTTTCAGTACAAAATGCGCGACTTACACAATAATACTTGGTACCGAACTTTTTACCCACAGCGGCCGTGTGAATGGTTCGGCTACGGCCTGCTTCCTTAGACGGGTTCTAGCCAGTTTTATAAAATGGCTAGTAACCCATCTAAGACCGCAGGCCATAGCCAGACTACAGCATTCACAAGGCCGTTGTGGGTAAAAAGTTCGGTAGCAAGTGCTATTGTGTAGTTGCGTATTTTGTACTATGAAAATTAGTGACTAGAACAGTTGCCAAGATTAGTTTCGCTGTGAGTAAAAAAAATCCTGGCTACGACCCTGTACGGATGGCATCCACTCGTCATTGGCTTCTTTACCAGAACTGCAGAAGATGAATTGCGTTGAGTGGACAAGCAGATTTAGGATTTTTGCCGTTCTATCTGCGATACGTCCAGTTTGCAACTGTGGTCGACGCCATTGGTTACGGTGGACAATTTTAGTCACTCTAACGCGTTTGGAGAAACCTAATTCCGACGATATAGGGTAACAACACGAATGGCTATTTGGATATTCCAATTCCAATGGCTGTTGCTTTGCTGCCTCCATTGACATCACAAGGCAGCTCAACAGCTTACGCACATGCTCAGAAGTCAAACCGGAACGACTCTAGCTGTGCTCTAGTGTGCCTGTCTCCTGTGACGTCACGTAACGAGCTGGGGAGTGACCAACCTTACTATATACAATCGTACCATCAATCTTGGACAAAGTGATGGAATTGTTTCTTCTATTTTTAATATGGTTGTTTTAATCTGATGTTGCTGCTATCGTATTCTCTTTGTAGGGCGTTACAATGATTTTTTTTAATAAAATAAATAAATAAATAAATAGATTGTTGCAATGGCCTCTCACAAATTTCATTCAGAAGAGAAGCGGCAAGTTAGCGGGCGTCATGTTGGCGTTGCAAGGCGTCGGAAGGTGTAGAGAGAGCAATGGTTTGGAATGCATTGTTTCTAGTGTAGTTGCGTTGCGACCCTCGGATTGTAGAAGCTCGTCAGCTATTTCTCATGCAACTGCTTTCGCTTATGATGATACCTCGTTTGATAATAGTATTGTTTTGAGTGGGGACTTCCGCGTCGTTCATTTAGTTTCTGACGAATTGTTACGTATACCACTGTGTATGTGTCCAGGGCCGATCAAAGGGAGAAGCAAGTGTGGCATTTGGCCCTAGGCCCGTACTTCAAGGGGGCCCAGGCCACCAAGTGAGGCTAAGAAATAAAAGCTGCACTTACATTGTCCACGGGCCCTAAGGTACCACAGAAAGGCCCGAGGCGTGATGGATCGAGATAGGACCTAAAGTTTATTTTCCTCGTAGTTTTACCATTTTACTCTGGAGAAGACGTCGCTACTGTACTTTAATGATTCAAAATAGTAATTAATTATTTTTTACTGTATAATTTGTGCATGCAAACCACACCAGAATTACGAAACAATTCTGGCAGAATAATTCCCTTGATAGAATACAGGATAACCGAGAAAGAAAAGACAACCCCCGACTGTGACTCGAACTTAGAATCTTTACTGCAGTTGCCATTGTCTGTGGGTAAGTCTCTCCTCTTAAACATTTCCTGGGTTTTAAGAGAAGAATTTTAATCTATTTGGCTACACAAGCTGTTGCGGTTTCAGTAGAACTTTTATATAGAACTTCGGCTGTTTTGCTAAGGGGTTTAGTCGACTTTTATATTCCTCAATAAGCGTAAAAAAATAAAAACAACGCGAGCCTCTCCAATAAATGTTTTTTTATGCACATACTTGATACCGTGTAGTTTCCGGCACGTCATGAGGTTATTTTTTTAAAATTATTCTGTTTTCCATTTCAAATCAGTTAAGTGTTGACGTCACAAAATGTTTTTAAACTTGAAACGTCGACTGTCGTAAACCTTATTTCCTTTAGCTATTTTTGTTCGTCTTGGAATGTTCGACAGAATAGGGGAAAAAAATATGCAGGTGTAAGTTGTGTGACACTCTTGACTCCTAAGCAAAAAATAAATAAAAAAATTGGATAAAAAAAGTCGTTTCGCTATTAAATAAGCCAAGTTGGGAAAAAAGGACGATCCAGTGTAACATGTGAGCAATGCCTAAAATCACACGCCAAACAAACAAACAAAAAATATCCCAAATAATGAAATACCGAAGTATAGACAAGACAGTCAGTAGGGTAAAGTGAGAAAGGTGCCTCCAGACCTGCTAAAGAGAGCATAGAACAACATTGAAATGGTCACATTATTTTAATTTTCGGCGTTGTATGTCGCGTTTTGGTCACTAATAAAACCCAAAATAATAAAAACTGGAGACAGACCCACACAGAGGTGCTCAGAGGTCCGCCATGTTGGGAACCACCAATTGGCTGCCGACATGGCGGACCTCTGAGCACTTCGGTGTCGGTCTGTCACAGAGGTGCTCAAAGGTCCGCTATGTTGGCTGCCACCAATTGGCTGCCGACATGGCGGACCTCTGAGCACTTCGGTGTGTGTCTGTCACAGAGGTTCTCAGAGGTCAGCTGTATTGGCAGCCACCAATTGGCTTCTAACACGGCGGACCGCTGAGCACTTCGGTGTGGGTCTTGTCACGTAGGTGCTCAGAGGTTCGCCATGTTGCTGCCACCAATTGGCTTCCAATATGACGGACTGCGGAGGACCTCTGTGTGTGCTCACGGGTCCACCATATTGACAGCCATTAATTGGCTTTCAACTCTGTGTAGGTCTGTCATAGATGTGCTCACAGGTCCGCCATATTGGCTGCCACTAGTTGACTTCCAACAGGGCAGGCCACTGAGCACCTTTATGTGCGTCTGTCCCTAGTTTTTACCATTTTAGATTTTATTTGTGACCAAAACTTGAAATTTAACGCCGAAAATTAAAGTATTGTGACCATTTGAATGTTGTTGCCAGGAGATAACCTGTTCAGGAAGTGATTCTTGGTTTTTACCGTTATCACTCACTAAATAAAGCCAGTAGTTTAACTGTAAGCCTTTTTACTCAACTATAGGCTTAACCATTGTGGCTCCAACAAACTACCACTGGGCTCCTTAGTTTTTTTTTTTGGGGGGGGGGAGGGGGGATGGGGAGAGAGATAGCCCAGAATTTAACTCTTATACCCATTATCAAACTGAGTGAATGGGTTTACCGATCTCGATAAACAGTACAAAATTGCAGTATGTGCCCGCACCCAACAAGAGCTATTGCTAGCGTGTGGCTTGAAACCAGGCCTTGCCATCGTTCGTCAACTATGCAACTTATGCAAACGTACGACAAAACATACGACAAAAAAGGCAACAAAACCGAAATAAGAAACACAATGAAAAAAGATATAGACGTTGACCCATCATACGTATAAATAAATACAGGTGGAAGAGAAAAAAAAATACACGAAAAAATTTAAACCACCTGAAAATGCTGTCAGTATTCTTCAGCTTAAAATTTTAAAGCATTTACTCTTAGTATTAACGCAAAAATAATAGTTTCAAATTACTTGATCTCCCTTTTCGCTTGGTCTTTTATTTCCTCCTTCATTTAGGCCTTAGGAAACCCCGAATTGTTTAAAGTTTCAGGCTATTAGTAGATCTTCGCAGAACCTCTAAACGTTTTAGCAGGAAAAACAACAAAACATTTTGCGAAATAACAAGTCATCAAGTTCACAGAAGCGGAAAAATCCTCCTTCCCCAGCTGAACTGAACTCTGTGGTGCTGTGACGCAAGACCAAGTTCAAATACTCTGCCGTATAGTCAGTTCCAGTTTGCGTAATAAAGTCAATTAGTGCACTGCCCTCCAAAGTACTGTCTTCCGTCTGTGCAACAATAGAGCGGAATTAAGGGAAGGGGGAGGGGGGGGGAGCTGTTGTACGTCAGTATACTGCTTTCACGAGCTGTTCACGTGCGACCTCAATGACGCAAATAGTCCAAGAACCAATGAGGGAGCGAGCTGAGGCAAGTAGGCAACAACATGTTGAAAAACCATTACGTACTATACCATATGTATGGACGTATTCGCTGCTGTGTTGGTACATACAGGTCATATAACGACGCCTACACTTGACGATAAAAACTTTTCAATGCGCAGGAAGTTCTAACGTCGACATCCAACGCTGTCTTTTAGCCGCGAGATCTATCCTTTGTTCGTTCCTGTTCATTCATCCATTCGTCTCGTCCTTTCATTCATGTTTTGGGCCAGTAGTAGGCTACGATTGACGTACAAAGTCTATTTACACATACTGAATGGTTGTAATTGTATCTTGGAAAAAGATAGGGAGAAATGGGTGTAAAACATGTAGGCTACTATAGTGGGGGAAAACCCACTATTAAATGAAGAGAGAATTATTGATGTATTGATGCCGTAACCATCCTATTGTCGCTTTCGTGGAACCATCCGTTGTTTTATTTATGGCGGGAACGTCACAATAACTATGGGATGTATCCATTTATAAGAATCCCTGAATGTGTTTTTCCCACCGAATCCCTGTATTGTGCCCAGGGATTTGAACAGAACCAGATCAATCTAGATTTTTGATTGGAGGAAATGACAGCACTTTGGAATGAAATACGGATTGAAAAATGTTAGGCAAATGGTTTTTCTTCTTTTTTTCCCCTTAAAGGGATGGATATACCTCCCAGCGCCATTTTTCTCGATCCTCCACATCAAGTACGGCCCCAAAGGTCTATTTACTTACCGTTAGTCTTTCCCTTGCTAAAAAACCGTTTTAAAATGTGGCGTCTCGGAGATTTTCTGTTGAATATTGTTAACTATATTTAAGAACGACCGTCACTAAACGACCGTCGCGCATTGCGCGCGTACAATAATCATGACGTTTCATCTCTGTGTGTACATCTACTAATTTTCTAATAATTACCATGAGATCTACAATCTAATATACTAATGCGGTAAATATTAAAATTAATTATTCCAATAGATCGCCGAAGCAAAATTATAAGATACTAGTCTAGAAAATTCGAGAAAATTATGAATTGTGATTTTAAAATACAAGAATCATTCCGGTTTTTGACGTCACAATTAATGGGTTCACGTTGGCTGGACTATTAGGCGCAATGCCAATTGAGACAGTAGCTATGTTTTTCACTGCGAGGAACGAAGCTACCGTCTCAGTTGACCTTAACTGCGGTAAATACGCGGATGTGATTGTCGCGTGGGTGTTGTGAGGCAGGCGGTGTGTTGCTTTAGGGGCGCATTTACTCAACCAGATGTCAAAACACATCAATTTCATGTAAAGCTACCAAATTTTAACATAGGATCGGTATTTGGCCGCTCTCACAAGCGACCGGCATTAAATTCATTTTACCAAACGTCGTCTTCAATAAATAAAGATGCAAACCTATTTTCATCGACTTTTGGACTTAAATGTCAGACTGTCTAAGAAGGAATTAATTCTCGGCCTTTGAAACCAGGAGTGTCCTCCTGTCCGGGGATTTTTAATTTTTACGGGAGGTGTGGATCTATGACAAGATTGGGGCTATCGCTCAGACGTAGAAAGATTAAGTAACAGCCAGTATCGTGCACAAAAATAACTACACTACGATTCGGGACGCCAACCTCCCGTCTTCAGGTAAAAATAAACACCAAAACATTTTAAAAATTCATGGCAGTATCTGCCGAGTCAACAAATCTATAAAAGCAAACCATTCAGGCATGGTCAAGGCCTAAACCTTTAAAAAAATTTAAAAATATATAACATACCAAATGATACACCATGGATGGGGGCCCGGAAGTAGAGTGACTCTGTTAGAGTGAGGCTGTTACTCTATCTAATCTGCAAAAAGTGCTGAAACTTCTCAAACAACTCAAAAGTTCAGACGTGACACAGCCATGTCGGTATATAGCTGTGTAAATCAATACAAATGTAAACCTATTTCTGTTGCCTTTTGGACTTAAATGTCAGACTACCTGGTTGTGAAGGGGAATTCCCGCTCAGGCAATCTGACATTTAAGTCCAAAAGGCAACAGAGTAATTATTTATCAGAAATTTAGCCCATTTGGCTTTCCGTCCTGTTTACGGCATGTACGTCTAATTGGCAGTGGCAAACCGAGGAATTTTGTGTAGGAGTGAGGTGTATGCGGATCGGAAGGGGGGGGGGGGGCGGGGGGGGGAGCTGCAAAAAATGATACCTTTTATCAATTTTAGTGCCTTTGCAAAGTAAAAAAAAAAAACAATTATGAGATTTTTTTCTAAATTTACAATAATGGTTACATTTCTTAACTTTTACACTTCCAGTCTTAGATACGGCACACTACCCTTCCTTCCCCCCCCCCCCCCTCGATTCACCACTCTAATCCGGTAGGCTTTGGCATTTGATCTCAAAGGTCATGGGTTCAACTCCCGCTCATGGGTTCAACTCCCGCTCTACCTTTATTGTTTTAAGTCCACACTGAAAAAAGGAAGTAGGTTTTCAACTGTATTTATTTCTCATTAACCGAACCCAGTTGGCTTACCGTCCTGTACATTCGACGTTTTTGGTAATCAAGTAGTATATTGTGCAGTGGTGCCACTAGAATTTACTGGCTCGAAGGCAAGACCAACAAGTATTAAGTTTCATTCACCCAATTTCCCTTCCTCCTTCTCCCAACTTGCGAACTCTGTTGTTTCATAACCCCGCCCCTTTCATCACTAAGTTACAGAATATTTCGGAGACATTTCGGTTTGAAACCGTATAGCCATAGATTTACAAAATCCAATATAAAGGTGTGTTTCGATACGGATTTTTGTTTTGTTTTATCTTTTTTTTATAATTATAATGTTTTGTTTTGTTTTGTTTTATTTTGGCATATTTTTGTTTGTAGTTTGTTTTGCTAACAATACAGTGTTGTTAGACTGCTTATTAGCTCACTGGGCACACCTTCTGTTCGCCGTGAGCTTTGACTTAGTGCAAACATCACCCTATGAAATGAATAAATAAATAAACCTTATGTTTTACCGGAAATGTAATAATAATAATAATGATAATAATTATAATAAATATCTTTCATTTCACTTTTGTTTAAATTTCTGTAAGAAGACAGCTCCGTGATTCAACGTCTCTTGGTTGCTTCATAAAGTTAAGCAATACTCAACTGAGTGAACAAAAAAACGCGAAAACACCGAACTAGTTGGTGGCTTCCCTACCGTACACGCCGCTCTGCATAAAGCCAACTTGTAGTAGCTGCCCTCTGACGCATTAGAGGAGCTACTTCAATCTTCAAGGAGCTATGTTGAGCTCAGTCCGCGTTCACGACCACCTAGAGACCAATGGTTCCCAGCCCTTTTCAAACCGCGACCGCCCTAAAAAAAAATTTTCCCGCGACCCCTCCCCCCCCCTCCCCAATTAATTTCTTTCGCCCGTCGGATTCACAACTAGGAGGTCTTGGGGAGCGTTGTAAGCTCCCCATGCAAGCAGGGATTGCATTTTTCTGCATTTTGCATATTTTTACATTTTAAACATCGTCATTTGCTCATTAAAAAAAATAGTCCTTGTATTTTATATATTTTATTTTGTTAGAATGGAGAGATTTTAAGTAGAATTAGATTTTAGAAGAGATAGTAAGTAAGTAAGTAAGTTTATTGCACTCCAAAGCATTTCAATAGCTACAATGGCAACGAAATTGTGAGAGTGTAAATCTGTGTTGCAGAGTAAACTCGTGTACAACACAGAATCAACGATAAAAGATAAAAGTCCTTTACAATTAATTTTTTTTTTAATTAATTTCTTTGAGCCTGAAGTCAGCCGAAGCAACTTAATGCTTGTATGGCTGAACCGGCTCAATTTTGAACATTACCAGACTTTTAGAGAAGAAGAAACATCTGGTAAAGGGAGGTGCCAACCCGGGGATTCGATCCGGGAAACCTCCGATCATCGTAGGGGCCAAAAGATTGTCCAGAATTGGCAAGAATAGTTCCTATAGCTGCTGAAGGAGCATGGTAGCCTATCACGCTACCCTGGCCGGTAGCCATTATCAAAATTTCATTAATGATTAAATTTCAGGGAAAAAAGATTTTAAGATTAAAAGATTTAAAAAGTGTAAAATAATTTGTTTCCTGCTTATGTATCGCGACCCCATTTAGGGTCGCGACCCATAGGTTGAAAACCACTGGTATAGACGAAGAGTGATTTAGTTTTATGTTTCTTAACTATAAGCACTCATGGACTCAAAAGTGTCTTAACTACAGCGGAAATATGCTTTGAACTCAGTGCCGGAACAAGTACGCTTCGGGCCCGTGAGCAAGTTAACCAATAGGGCCCCCACCCAATATAAGACCAATTACAAAAAATGTGAATTTTTTTTTTTATAATCGAGCCCGAAGGCTGTTCTGTTCTGCTCCGCCAAAGCTTTTTAGTTTAAATTCATCCGATATTCTGGAGCATGATTCTGTTCTGTACTCTGCAGGGCCCGTGTTCAGCTGAAGACCTTGATGGTCCGCCCCTATTTCAGCTGTGAAATCTCGCCGTATTGAAAATTAAACGAAACTGGAGTTTTTTCATTAGGCAACTGTCAAGGGCTGGGATAGGTTTAGGAGATGGGAGACCGCGTGGCCGTTTTTAAAAATAATGGCAAAAATCAAACATCACGTGTGCAGCCACTGGTCAGGTTGTTTTCACGGCGCGCCGCCGCCGCGTCTGCCATTGTTTTTAAAAACTGCAGCACAAAGGGTCGTTACAAACTTTGAAATGGAAATAATAATCAGCCAACAAACAACAAAATTTCGTCCATTATGTTTGTTTTTAATAAACATTTAACTTCTTAAACACTGCGATCTGTAGAAATTACAAATAGTAAATATTTTTTCAGCAGATAAAGGTTTTCTGGAACGCTATCGACGCTGCGTAAAATTTATTGAAAGCCAGCGCTGCACTCCGAGTATCGTCGTCCAGCCACCGCCAAAAAATGTGACCTTCGCCACGGACGAAGAATGATTTATCGGCGCACACCTCTAGGACTGGAGGAACCGCCAATATGGACATGTTAAGGCAGGAACTGCTAGTTTAGCCAATCAAAATCCATTTGTGATTTTTTTATCATTCCGTGACCAACGAAAAAATTACTTTGCGGACTGGGCCTAGTTAGGTGTTTCCAGGTAAGCTTACATAAATATTATGTCATTATTTATGGCTTGGGAGGTACAGAGAAAATAAAAAAAAAATGTTACCACCAAATTGTCAATGCCCCCCCTTTCAAAACCCCCAAAAAGCTTAACCTCTCCACTCAAGGTCCAAAAATAATATGACCCCTCCCCCCAACAAAAACATATGCACTTTTCGTATGCCTATTGAGACTGTCTGCATATGATTTCGCGTAGCCAAATTAAGTAAGTAGCCCTCTGCACAGATATAATGAAAGCCGCCTTGTTTTTAACAAGAGGACAAGGTTAGTGAAGAATGTTCTACAAAACACCGATGCTCACATCCTTAACATAGTCAGGACCTGAAAGACATAAGCAACCAAAGAACCAGGATTCAAAAACTTTTCAGCTATAAACCTTTCAGCAATAAACTAGAAAGTTTATTGACAAAAACAACTTCACACCATAGTAGGTAGAGCGACACTGACAGCTTCAAAATCGGGTAAACACATCATTGGGGAGGGGGACTAAGGGGTTGCCCAAAAGAAGCTGAGGAGTTTTTAGACATTTTCACTGCTGAGAGTTTCATTTTTGATGTCCCAAATGAGCCCCCCCCCCCCAGCAATGAATAATGACCGATCCCTAAGCCGTCTTTAGTTTTGTTATTTAAAGACCGCTACGAAATGATCAGGGAAGGACCAGATTTTAAGACCAACATGGAGATTACAACGAGAAGAAATGTATCAACAACAGAAATTTCACTTTTAACTACAAAACTAAAAAGGCTCCCCTAATAAACCTACGAGAGGGCCCTGGCACTATGGCCAGTCCGGGCCTGTCTGCACCAGATGTTAACACCCCCTATTCAATCCTTCATCATGAAACGTGTGCATTTTTTTATGCATGATCTGCAGAGGGCGCTGGCCGTTAAGTGTCCACCATATTCCAAAGATAGCTAAAACTGCCAGACCAGAATATGATCTGGACCGTTTGGGAAAGATCGTAAAATGGCGAATGTGTGGCGAGGATGGACTAAATGGTGCATGTCCATTTGCTTAATTAGTGACTGCGAGAGGAAAACACCGTAAACAAGCGAGCCGCGATTCGGGGGAAATTCCACATGGGATACGATAAAATTAATTACGAATTCAGTTTATATGACGTGGGAAGTTTTTAGGTAATAGGTTTTGGGTTCTCCTGAACTCCAAAAAGGACTTAGGCCGTAAAAAAAAAAAATGGTTCTCAGATGCACGCGGGTCGAAAAATTCGTGCAGGTCAGCCGTTTTTATTTTTCTGTTGTTATTTTAGCACAATAGGAAAATGTTTTTCTTCCTATAATTTCACTAAAAGTTTAACCGGTTTTGACGATCCAATACACGCCTGTAACCATTTTTTTTTTATAACTTCATGTTGCTAATTTCAAATCGAGTGCGTAAATTGTTCTCAAATATTTTTAGAAGTATACATTCTGAAAAAAAACCCAAGTCAGTCTCAATAATACCGTTTACAGCACTAAGCTTTTTACAAGACTACATCTGGCCTCTTGTTGTAGCATGCAAGCAAATACTAGCAGGTCTTTTGTAAAGGTGTGAACTCTTGTTGTAAAGTTATTTTGGAAAAATAACTCAAAAAAAAAAAAGATCCTCACTTTTGGGGGAGGTAAATCCCCCCCCCCCCCCAATAACGAACCCTTTTTATTTTTTGGCGTATTTAGTCAATCAAGCTAATACTTTATAGTATCCGCGGCCTATCTTGAGTTCTCCGCAGAACGAACACAGATAATCGATTGTACGTTTTCAGTAGCAGAGTGCCTTGTCGATATCCAAGATGGTTACAAAAACAATGGCGGCCATCGATTAAAGCCACCTCCTCCAGGAAGACGTAGCCGCTCACAAAATACTTGCAGGACTCAAGATACGCCGTGCGCACAATAGCTTTTGACTAGCATCCAGCCTTAGCCATAGCACCAGAAGGAGAATTTTGCTAGGTAAATTCCATCGGAAATCCTAGGTTCTTTAACATGCCACAATCGACATGAGCACGAGACATCACAAGGCCCTTCTGTTCCTAGGGGTGGCTGAGCTCGGACTCGAACCCGTGACCTCTGGCAGATAAGACGGTCATGCTAACCATCAGGACACCGCCTACTAAAACGTAATCTGATTTTAACTAGCTAGTAACTCGGTTAAGGACGGAATGTGCTTGATAAATGGTGTGTCAAGTCCCCTCCCTCCCTCCCTCCTCTTGGTGTGCTACGACACGGAATTGTACCGACACGGAGTTACGTTAACTTGCTGGAATTTTCATAAATACTGACTCCTGTCTTCAACAAGGGGTTTCCTGACAAACCAGACTCACATTTCATAACAAGCAAACTATTTTAATTTTCAACACATATAGGTTGCTTGTTATGAACTGTGAGTCTGGTTTGTCAGGAAACCCCTTGTTGAAAATCTCCTTTCACTCACAAACTGGTCGTTTTACTGACCCCTGTGTTGGACCCGGAATTACAGTAACTCCGGATTTGTAATTTGCTTTAAAAGAGTCTGAAACAATCCGGAATTGTAGTAACATGGTTTCTGATGTTATAGTATAGCCGCAGCGAGCGCGGCAGTGTGAGCGAGGCAGGGACGTTATTTAAGCATCAACAAAATCAGGAGTTACGGTAAATCCGTGTTACCACAATTCCGGATTATTTTAGACACTTTTATAGCAAATCACGAATCCGGAGTTACTGTAATTCCGGGTCCAACACAGGGGTCAGAATTTAAAAAAATTCCGGAGTTAGCGTAACTCCGTGTCGATACAATTCCGGCGCACCGGTAGCATCCTTCAGTACGTATGGGACGTCGGATGAGTCGTAAATGAATTCACGTTGTCAGCCATTTTTCCGCTTCTGCCTCGTGGTTTCCAGTTATGGTATGAGATGGCACTCATGTTCCGTCTGTCAGGTGCGAGCTATTAGACGATCGCCCGTATGTCGTCCGTTTTCATTGGACGAAGCAGATGATGTAGGAACACTACATCCGATCTGAGCTTGCAGTTGCTATATATAGTCCTCGCTCGTCTACGGTATTAATAACGTGGATGTTTTACAGTTTTATAAAAAATATATACCATAAATCCTCCATTTCAGGCCGTGTCGTCAATGGTCGGTCTCTTATTTTAGCCGCGTGTTTTGTCAATCATAAATTCGTAGTAGCCAACTGGAGTTGTAGCCAATCTCCAATTGCAGCCTGGTCAAAATGGCTTAATTTTCAAATACTGGCCCGGGCTGCAAATAGAGGATTTACGGTATATGGCTAACTACAAAAACGTTACCATAAAACTAAAATGATAAGAAAAAAAAATACCCACCCAAATCCAAAGAAAACAAGAATAGCACAATCATCCTTTGCCGAAAGAAACGTGGAATGCAAAAGTTTTTAGACACGACACAACAAAAATTTAAATTTCCATAAAGTAAACTCATGATATTGAACATATTTGCTGCGTTATAAGCCTAGTTGGGTTTAGAACAAGTAACCGCTTGAACAAATGTTTCTTAAGCGATGAAATCGCATTAACACGTTCCATTTCATATACGGGAAAGAAAATATAAAACTTACTGTCCAGAAAGTAACTGCGTGTGTTTATGAAACTAATTAGTGGGATTTTAAAGATTTGCTAATTTAGTCCACACTTTGTGAAGATAATAATTAGGTTGCCAGGCAACCTTGTCATTTATTTATTTTTCTTAATTCCCCCTCCCCCTTTAAATGGACTGTTCCTCCCCCCCCCCCCCCCCCAACAAAAACCAACCCCCCAAAAAAATTGGGCTAGGGAATCCAAAACCAGGTTTTAATTTTTTTTTTTTTTAAAAAAGGGAGGGGGGGGGGGGGAGGTTATTAGGC
>JAHWFP010053954.1:7186-24974 GCA_023313725.1 Lithobius niger | reverse complement strand
GCAACCTGTCTAACCCGTGAAGGTAACCTGTTTAAGGACGGCAAACTGTCCAAACCATGAAGGTAACCTGTCTAAGTACAGCCATCTGTTTAATCCATAAAGGTAATCGGTCTAAGAACGGCATGCACCCATCACCCATCCATCAGTAGCTTCCATTATCCGGATTGCAGAAGAGCAACTGGTAATCTGTTTCTCATGCGGCATTGCTGTTGATGATGCTTACAGTATTAAAAATGTAGGCACTTGAAATTTTGATATTGCACAAATGTATTTGCCTGCTACATATTATGGTGTCAGAAGTAAATTTTCTTACTACATTGCAAGTAGTTGTTTTTAAAAATTTACACGCAATTTAAAAACTAACGTTTTGGTTGAATGACGTAAATGATATCGGAAATGAAAGCAAATGTTCAAATCTAAATTAACTTGTATAAACTTGGGTGCACGAGTAGCTGCGAGCACTGGGGCGTCAGATTCGATAGGCGTCCTGGTCCCAGCACTGGGGCGTCAGATTCGATAGGCGTCCTGGTCCCAGCTGTACATCTCTGGCTTCTTACAGACCCTGGTTCGATCCTGGTGATGGGAAGTGTATACGTATGGGTTTTTCTCCAGTTGTTTCCCGCCCATTGCGCTAGAGTTTCCTTCGGGTAAGCAACTGTCCTGATGGTGTTATCTTCCACTTAATATCTACCACTTGGGTATTTGGCTGGGTGGATGCCTGGTGTGACGTCTATTTTTATTTTTATTTCTCTTGCAAGAGTTTGTCAAGACAATATCACTGCTAATAATACAGAAACGTAGACGAACTCGGAATTACTTGATAAAGTGACCGTCTCAAAGAGGAAAAATGAGTAGCTATAAAATGTGTCAATTAATTATTTACCACGGTGTTAACACTTCAAGTCAGGAAACTTCGGTCTCCACGCTGCTTGCTTCTTATTATTTATTACATTGAAGAACATATTACAGAATATGTTCTTGAAGTATGTTATATTTAAATTGTATTCAATAAGAAAATGTACTGAAGCATATTACATATTAGGAAAAAGGAAGAAACTACTTTTAACTGATTCTGCATAAACCAGAATTTGACTAAACCAAACGATTTGTTTTCCTTTATTATTAACTGATATATTGAAATAAACAAAAAACAATCATAGTCAAGGCCTCAGCCAACATCAGAACCCTCAGATCTACGTCAAACGACAAATTCAATAAGGATTTGGTGACGAATGGCTTCATAATTTAAATGTTCTCCATTTTCTTACATAATATCATAAATGTAAGAACAGTTGTCGATAATTTTTGGAACACGAAAGTTTTTCCTCCAATGGAATTCGTGAGTGCTCTGTGCTAGTTCAGTATTAAGATTCCAAGCCAAGGATTAGCCCCTTCAGTGAACCTTTTTTTATATAATGCTTTATGCATTAGGCCTAAAATGATCGAAACTGGAACATGTGCGGAGCCATAGCTGGCTCCTCCTTTACATTAAACAAATCTTATCTGCATTGACTTTCAAAAAAATAAATTACTTACATAAGTAGATGGGTGAGTTCTTCTGTTGAACGTTGTCATCTAGATATGGTGTTCCAACAACCCACATCAGAGTAGCACCAATGTTGAAAACCGTGTAACCAATGACAATCAAAGTCACCGCCGCCACATTATTTTCTTGAGCTGAAGTCACTTTACACACCTCGGGCACATCCGTTGTTGACAAATTGCCACCAAACGATTCATTGAAATCGGAAAGGGAAAATCCTATAGGAGACTCGCACAAATGTGTGTCGTCAATCACACTGCTGCTTGCATCACTGGCATTACTCAGAATTGGCCTTCTAGTATCGAAACCAAATATATAGTACGGGAACACAATCATGTGGCATCCAAAACCCGCTGATATTAAAGAGAAAGCTAACCATCGAGGTCTGTCACCGGCACCGAAGAGATAACTGAAGAGAAGCGCAGTGACAATTGGCACCAATTCACCGACAGATATGACAAGACCCATGGCTTCACTAGGAAGTTGGAAATGGTCCTCAATTGTGGACTGCACTCCAACATAGTACATGAAAAGCATTCCCTGAACGATTCCTGCAATGCCATAGCAAACCATGAACGAGTTCTTGCCAGCCAGCCATCTGCCCCAAGATGGCCGGAAACAGCACAAAAAACGGCATCGAGTGTCCAGATTATCCACGGCCACGGCCCCATTGGGAAGAGACATGGTGAATGTTATGGGGACCTTTCACTTAAGACAAACCTGGAAAGGAAAAGAGAATTTTTCATTAAAGTGGTAACAAAATTCACTTTTTTAAATGGACAGGCGTAACATTGCTTAAATTCAAGGATAGTTCAAGGAAAAGTTTCGAAATTTTGGAATTTTGGAACTGAAAAAAAGGTTCCAAGGAAGTTTATAGTTACATGGGATAAAATTCTGTGTGTTTTGGATATTACAACACTGCAAAATTTTTCCGTGCTTTTGCATGTTATTCATATCTTATCGCTAGTATTTCTGAAAATTCAAGCAAATTCAAGAAACTTTACAGGAAAATTCAAGAATTGTTTTTCTTATTTCAGAAAAAAATGAGGAACGATAATTCGCAATAAGCCTAGGAACTTATGGTAAATAAAAGTTCAAAGAAGTCTATATGTTGTGTGTGATCAAGTTTCACACAGTGATCTGCGGCATTGTTAAGAATGTTTTCTGGGGAAAGTGTAAACTATATTTACTTCAGAGTGGTAATAAATTATAAAATATCAAAAGTAAGCTCAAACAGTGATGATTGCCTTTTGGTTTATTGGAAACAAAATTTACCAGTACAAACAGCCATTTTCATTCTTTGGGTGATGGCAACAGTAAAAGTTTCAGCAATAGACAGATGGAGCCACTTCCTGGAGAGCAATCACTTTACATTGCTAACGGACTGTGTAAACGTTGAAGTGAGCGCTAAGCAACTCCAAGAGCAAACAATGGACGGCAAGATAAGTGCTGCGACTTCAAATGTATGACTACGATGTAGTGCGTAGTCCAGGGAAAAACGTTATCACTGATGCCTTGTCCAGGACACCTATCTCTGCATTTCAAATTTGTCTACAACCGAGAGTCAACATTCAGGACAAAGACCAGCTCAGGGAAGCACAACAGCAGGCCAGGGATATTGCCAGGATCTTTAAGCATTCTTACAAAGCCAAGGAAGTGCACAGCGAAAATGACGTTTTTACAACTACAGTTCATCCAGAGAAGCTACCAGATAAACAACGGCATTGTTTACTATGTGGATTTATCAGCAAAGGCACGAGAAGAAAATTCCATAAGTCTTCGGTCCAATAGATCTTGGGCATACCTTCCTTGTGGACCAACACTACCTAATGAACATGGGTCATCGAGACATCTCTAAGAAAATGGAGAGGTTGAGAGGAGTGGCATGCTCGTCAGGAATTTTTGGACTGGGGTTAGCCAAAAGTGCTGATGCCAGATAACGGCCCAGAATTGGTCTCTAAGCTAACCCAGGATCTAGGAGAGCAAGAAAGAATAGATCTGAGGAATATCTGTGCATATCACGCACCCTATCCAACACCATGGAATGCAGCAACAGAACCCTCAAAAACCCTCTCAAGAGCATTTGTGCACCAGAAGCATAACAAGTAGGGACCACTTTTTCCAAATTTGCAAACTGTATTTAGGACGACTCTTCGCGCCAGCAGCACGGGGAATACACCATACTTCTTTGTTGATGGGCATGATCTATAAAGGGAGCGTTCCTAAGCTTGTTTGCCTTCCTCCACAACCGGCACAACAATCCTGGACACATATTCTGAGTGTATCAGCAGCATCTAACCAAGGCAAGAGCCTTGACACAGGTACACCTTGTGGAATAAGCTTGTACATCTTTGAAAAGGTCAAGCTCGTGAAGGGAAAGGTGCACATTTTCTCGAATGCTGCAAAGGTCATAATGAAGAAACTGGTCCAATGTACCTATCTCCTTACGGAATATTGAAGAGGACAAGAGAACTGATTTACGAGATTCAGAACATTGATGACGGGAGGGCATTCAAACAGAAAACGTGGTAGATGCAGAAGCATGCTGCAACTCCCTTTAACGTAGATGACCAATGCAGATCCAGAAGAACTTCAACACGATGAGGACAGCCATCTAGGTTTTCCAGTAAACATTTGCAGCCTAGTGTGCAAAGAGCTGGGCCCACAAAAAATTTATGATGGACAACACTTCTCACAACACTTTGATGGATGAAGGCAAGTTGGCGTGAACTTCTTGCGGCAACGAGGCAAAGAACGTGAGGGAATTCCATACTACTCGTTAGAATCCTTGGTCAAAATGTTAAACCACAAGTCGAGACTGCAACCTCAACTCTACAACAAAGTGGATGGACCTTTTGGCAAGATACATACCAAAACGGTGCTTACGTACCCACATTTCATCTGTCTGTCTGAGCACATAAACAGGAAGACACAGTTTCCTACGCAACAAAACACATTTCTTACCCAGAAGATGTACAAGAACAGTGCCATGTGTTTGACTTGACCCCCACTTTCACAAAACTGGACACCAATTATGGCAAAAAGTGCAGTGCATCGACACATTGAAAGTACATTAAACAGCAAACTGCTCATTGGTGAATCTCAAGATAATAGCAATAAACTTTCCGATGTTATGGCCGTGGAGCTAGGGTATGAAAAACCGTCCGCCAAACTCCAGTACTTATCAAGGGGTAATGCATTAACTAGTACTTCATTTGGTGAACTAGGAAGCAGTGCATTGAGTGTTCACGGTGAAAGTGTCTGTAACAATGTAGGAGAGGAGCAACTACAAACTACATGGAGATCTCCAACAGTAACCTGTGTGAGGGGTGGTTACAATAAAAGTAGCTCTGCCACAAAAAATCCTGCATAAACCTCGGCATTACGGGGTCAATAAAACTATGGTACTTGAGTCAGAGCCAACAACACTGTGTCTTGACATACCTTTTGCATCAGTATCAAACCTCAATTGGTCAAAATTGTTCACACATATGTAATCATGAACATCAATAATCTGAATGTCAAGCACAGTATTCAATTCTACTAATACCTTCATTATTAAGTTGTAGTTTATTGCTAAAAGGAAATGCATTAAGAATATTTGAATATGCAATTTGTTAAAAAAGGTACTCTTCGTAAAGGGGAGTCACTCAAAATGTTTGGTCAATTCAGGTAGTGAAGGATGGATTCTTAGGTGTGGGTTAGAGGAAGGTAAAGTTTTGAATTTAAATAGTCTTGGGAATACTGCAGTTGAAAGTTCTACCCAAACTTGCATGCGACAAGGCAACAATTAAGAAATAAAGAACAACTCACAAGGTAAAGGGTAAACGAAGCAAGTAGTCCATTAAAGACTGGCCTTGTGAGGATACAAGATACACTAATCTGATAAAGAAAGAAAAGACAACTGCCCCAACTGGGACTCGAACCCAGGAATTCCCGTTTACTAGCCGGGCTCTCTAACCACTGCGCTACCGGGGCGGGTTCTGGCTACAGGCTCCAGCCGAGCTAAGTAGCTGTTCAATCTTTCTCAGTGGTGACCTAGAGGTCACAAACATTTATACAAGAAGGAAAAGCAACATTGCTTCTTGGCCTCCACACTAGAAATAATGCCAGTAGTAAATAAAGAAGAAATCACAAGGTAAAGGGTAAACGAAGCAAGCAATCTGCATTAAAGACTGGCCTTCTGAGGATACAAGATACACTAATCTGAGAAAGAAAGAAAAGACAACTGCCCCGACTGGGACTCGAACCGAGGACTTCCGGTTTACTAGCCGGGCAGCTACTTAGCTCGGCTGGAGCCTGTAGCCAGAACCCGCCCCAGTAGTGCAGTGGTTAGAGCGCCCGACTAGTAAACTGGAAGTCCTGGGTTCGAGTCCCAGTCGGGGCAGTTGTCTTTTCTTTCTTTCTCAGACTAGTGTATTGTGTATCCTCACAAGGCCAGTCTTTAATGCAGACTGCTTGCTTCGTTTACTAACAATTAACGTTGTTAAATAGTATCCCATTTCTTTAAAACATGTCATTGTAGCTGATCCAAAGGTGGAATTGAAACAGTAATTTGGAGGGCAAAGTTTGGCAATTAACTAGATAACTTCTGTATGGGTGATATGGTAAGATCAAGTAGGCTACTGTACTAGCATTTTCTAGAAAACCTTATGTCAATGCATAATAGGAAACCAGGACCAATAAATTAAAAGACACTGTAAGGGGAGTAGAAAAAGCAACAACTATATTTAAATTAAAACGTTTAAAACTATAAATTGTTCAGATAAAATTGTCGAAATTCAAATTATGATATTGCTAAATAAAAGCATTCATGATTTTGTAATCACCCCGAGGTCGATTTAGGTGGATGGGCGTATGTGATGTAGCTGCCCCTGATTCCTACTTTCCTCCATGTCCCCCACTTAGAGCGTAGTTGCTAAGCACTCACGCGCACCTCTCACTCTCAAGTTATCTTTTCCTGTCGTATAGTAGTCACATAATAGCCATTGTAACAGCATGGCGCATCAACGCTCTACTCTTGCAGAGAGCCACCTTCTTACACAACTGTTTGTATCGAGTGTAACGTGTAAGCCAGGAATAAAGGCAATGCTGTTTTGCAACTCCTGCTGAGTCTGTCCAGGATCAAGTGCGTGTGTGTTGAACTCTCTGTAGTGACGAAATCCATGAACGTTGACCTTTCCCTCTTCACCATTAACTAACTGGATTCTCTGTTGTAGGGACTAAAACACATTTCTTGGAGCCATATGTCATTTGAAGCACCTGTACTTATAGATGAACGATTCAATTTCAACTTACTGCAAATTTTATATGGAGAAAGGAGCCTAGTAAAGGATGGGGCAAGACCCAGAGATTTTAACCGGAAAACATCAGATCATCACAATTGGCCCGAGATAATTCCCAGAATAGGTCAATTAGATCCCATCGACACTGAAGGAGAATTGTAGTCTCACACACTACCCTGGCTGTTACTGACTATACTTTGTTCCACATTATGCGTTCAGAAAACTGACTGTATGACGCCACGTTTTCTGCCAATATGAGGGCAAAAAATCTGTAAACATCCCATTCGTAAACTCTAACAGTAACTTTGTTGAGTCTACAAGTGTGATATCCACATGTTTTTGCACTCTTAGTGCAAGGAAACGAGTCGTCATCCAGTCAGTTTTCTGAAAGCATAATGTGGAACAAACTATAGCAGAGAGGGTCCCCATTCCAATCCCTGACCTCAGCAGCTTCTCCAGGCAACTAGGCTGATCACTGCCACTGCTCAGCCACAATGACCACGATGTCAAGTGTCATCTTAAATCTAAATTTAGAATTTTAAAAAGTAAATATTAGATAAGAGCTTAAATTGTTTTTCGCCTGTCAAACGAATTATCTCAGACTGCTTCCAAGGTTCGTCAGATGAATAACTCTCTCAGATTGCATTAGAAATAAAGTTTACTGAGTGATAAATCAGTGATTTTCTTGTGCGGTTAGCTTGTCATTTATTTTTTTACCTTTGTCTTCAAACTAAGCAAACAATATTATCACAAAACCAGCCTCATTTTCCCTTTTACACGTTTCACAACACAATCAAAGGGAACTCAGTAAAATTAAAGTCCCAAGTTCAGGCGAATACGAGCAGATATACGAGCCAGTGTACTTATCACTCCACCAGTCAAAGATTGCTAGTCAGGAGAAATTTCATCACACATCATTCATATGCTGTTCAATACTGCAATGCACTCCTTTCACATCTTGTACTACCGTACTTGAGTTGGGTGGGAGTTTCAGTTTTATAATCTGCACTGAAGGGGCCGGTCAAGTATTACGTCATCAAAAAATCGGCAATTTCAACCCCCTCCACTTCATCATCGATCGTCATCAATTGTTCAACCGCTTACGTCATTTCGAACTTGATCCTCCCCCCTAAGAGGGAGTGTTTTTCCCGTTATTTCCCTGTGTTTTTCTGAGGACTTTTTTTTTGCGTTTTTTCCCTTTTTTGCCGGAATAACGATGCTTACGTCATTAACTGTGACCACCCCGCTTCCCCCTCGTCATCAATCATCACCAGCTGGTGAGGTTACGTCCCGTTTCGACAAATCCCATTTCGCCAAATATCGTTCACGAAATTTTAGGCACACGAAACATTTAAAACATTTAAACACGAACATTTATAACATGATAATGGTCAGACATTTATAGACAAACAACCCGTCTTGCGGCATCCCATTTTGCAAAATAATTTGTTTTAAATTACGTGCCTCGCTCGCGCTGCCGCGCTCGCTGTGGCTGAACATATAGCATCAGAAACCATAACTAATAAAAAATTACTAACAATTAGGCATGTCCCTTTAACTTCTGCAATGTTAAAGTTTTGACGAATATTTTGATTCTGAGAAACGGGATTCTGCAACACGGAAATTCTCGTTTGGAAAAGGTTAACCATCACGTGTATATAACTAACTATTCTTAAAAGAGAACCATAGTACTGACGTAGTGTCGACCAAACATTCTAAACAATTATATTTAAAGCGCACGTTTTTCCGTCTGTATTGCCAGTTTTCAAACGCTAATGAATCAATTGGGCTTATTCTACCACTGCTTGTCTCTGTTAAATGTTTGACTTTTTACATAGAAATAAGGTATTAAATTTCGTGCACGTAAAATTTTGTCAAATTCGTTTTGACGAAACGGGATTTGGTGAAACGGGAGTTCACTGCTGGCGAACCCCCTCCCCCCTTCCTGATGACATAATACTTGAAAGTCCCCGAAGTCATTATTGTTGTCAGTATTTTATTGGTGTAAGTCCTCCGAAATAAGATTAAGCATTCACTAAAGGTGGAGCTCTCTTAGTTGCTATAACTCAAGTCGACTTTAATTCATCGCTTCAAGCATTAAATGTGCTGTTAATAGTCCTCCAACCTCAAACTGTTAATGCGTTAATGCGCTTTTAGTAGTTTCTCCAACTTCAAACCTCTTTCAAGCAACTGTGCTTAAAACCACCTTTTCACTTCCCTTTAGGAAGTTGAAGCGCTTTAACTGCTACCATGTATTCGCTTCACCATGATATCTACGTCACTTTGACTCCTCTTGAACTGGGGCTACATGGAACTTTCTCATATCATAAGAATTAATATTATTGGGGATGAGAATTTGTAACTCTAAAAATTCCCTACTGAAACGCGTTACCTTCATTCCTATTAGTTCCATCCGAGTTTTCAGAGGGCGCCATGCGTTCCATCCGGTAATTTTTTTCTCATTTTAGGTCATATCTAAAGTAAACTAAATTACAACTAAACTAAACTAAGTAATACTTAAATACAAGCTAGTTTCATGGCGCCCTCTATAAAATTTAGACAGAACTAATAGGAATGAATCTAAGACGTTTCAGTAGGGGTTCTCAGTCACAAATTCTCCTCCCCTACCCTATAAATTCTTGCTGTAAGTAAAGTCATCGTAAACTTGTGTCACTTTTACAAGGAAACGCTTTAGGAGATAATTAGATATAGGGACCTGCTAGGCATATAACAGAACTCTGAAGATCACAATTACTCAGCTGAACGAGATGCCATATATAATCAAGAATGACATAAAGGAGAATTCGTAGAGCTCGGCGGAGTGACCTTGCCAATGCGCCACGGTGAAGTAGGGAAAGAGATGGCTTTTTCAAGCCAAAGCCGACTGGAGTATAAATTGCATGTCTCGCCTCCTGACTCAGTGCTTCGTTTAATTCCTCGTTTAACTCCTGGGCTTTTGAATTCGTTTAAGGTAAAGATAATGTGGTGAAGTGTATGCATGGTGGTTGTTAAAGATAGACAACTTAGAAAAGTGATTTGGATGATTTAATGATAACACACGGGAGTGTAGTGCGTGTAATTGGTTGAAATGAGTGAGCGCAACGAAAAGTACCTATTTGTGCTTTATTCCTAAGTCGAAGTCCAGGGAATGGGGTCAAGGCACATTTATGCAACGAAATGTTACAAGTTTAACACAATGCCTCCCTTTTCCCCCCTCCCGCCCCCCTAGGTACGTACGCATATAGGGCTTCTTTTCATGTCCCGTGTGTACATAGGTCCATTGCGAGATTCGATCTCAGTTACTCTTCTTTCATAGACTGATCCCTTGATGACTTGCTATGGCCAGGTTCCCAGGGCACCCTCACAAAGCACATGTTTCGTGTTTGGACTTAGTTTTCCTGTTTATCCATAGTTCGTCTGTGCTGCGACTCAAAGGAGTAAAACCTGCTGTGCTGCCGTCAATTTGCAAATCAGGCTGCCAAGTGTTGAGCAGATTGCAAACTAGTAAAAAGGCTAATTTTATGTTTTCAGCGGCCTTGCAAAGGTAGGTCGAGGTTGTTATTACCCATGAAAGTTCAGTCATGTTTATCCACCCAAAACCAAAACTGGTAGAAAAACCTGCCAAGTTGCCAAAAACGGTCGGCCTTTGTAGTGATATCATTCCACCAGGGAAAGGCCGCCAAGTAGCAATCTTCTAGTTTTCATTTAACTTTCGAACTATTAGTATGTGCGATTAAGTTGGCTAAGAGGATTAACCTTGGCGGCCTTTTCCTGGTGGAATGATATCACTAACTTCAAAGGCCGACCGTTTTTGGAAACTTGGCGGGTTTTTCTACCAGTTTTGGTTTTGGGTGGTTAAACATGACTGACTCCAACTTTCCAGACTCCAGATTGAGCCATCAATAAGAAAGCTATTGGCTGAAGTCGTTAAGTTTAATACACTAAAATACAGTGAAATGATGAAGAAGAAGTTGAATAAACCATTACACTTCGAACAAAATTGAAAACAACAAGCTGGAAAACAATATCGTTATTGCAATTTACATAAAGCTGGAAGCAGTGACAGACTGATTTAGCACGAATGGATGCAGAGCAACCAAATCAGCGTCGTGTCAACAAAGCGGAATGAACAAAGGACAGAATGAAACTAAGGAGTGACATACAGGTTAAAAACGAAAGGGTGGAGACAATAGCCAACTCATGGTCGTATCAACGTTGAGTCAGTCGATGTCCATCCATTCATTTTTAACCTGCATGTCACTCCTTTCAGCTTTGTCTGAAATGCAGTAGCAATACTGGTCTCCCATAATTGATCTTGTTTAATTATTGCGAATACAATGAATGGTAATAGCCAGCAGTAAGTTCCATCAAAATCCTTTTTAAAATTTCCATATGCTTTAGAGCATGAAATGCACTGACTTAAGCTTATAGCGTATAACAGTTTTTTGCTTGATAACGGTACTGATTTGGGATCCGAAACGTTGTGACATTGTTTTAAACTTTATGGCTTTAGTAGCTCAGTTTTGACAAGCGTGTGTTTCTTAATATTTAATTACATGTGTGAACTATTCAGAATGCAGTACTCAATTTGAATGCACGAATATACCAAAGGCAAAATTCCTTTAAAAAAATCACACTCATAGCTTTTTGGGTTTTTTAAAATTAATTTCTTTTGAGCCGAAGCAATTCAGAGCTCGTGTGGCTGAACCGTCTCAATTTTTAACATTACCAGACTTTTAGAAACGAAGAAATATCTGGTAAAGGGAGGTGCCAACACAGGGATTCTATCCGGGAACCGTCCGATCATCTTAGGGGCCGAAAGATTGTCCAGAATTGACTATAATAATTCCCATAGCCGCTGAAGGAGCACGGTCGCCTCTCACGCCACCCAGGTCGGCAGTCCTGTTGGGGACATTGCCAAGATCTCCTTTCCAGAGGTTCGACCAGACCCACAAACCTCCAGCAACCAGGATGAGCTCTCTCACCACTCAGCCAAGATGACCACAGACCACAGTTAAAAGCGTATTACGTAAAGTACTGTAACCCCCATGTAATTCATGGAGCCCACTTAACAAAAAAGGCCCTAGCAGATAGGCTCTACATCTGTGCACTTTATACGGCAAACTTCTGTGAGGACTATAGGCACTAATCTTGAAGTTTTGCATACCGTATGTTAAATCTAGAAACAGATTCGCTCTGAATTCCAAACATCTCTGCAAACATTTGTGCAGTCCTGAAAATCTCTGGTCTAAGGTCAAATGAGTCACAACAAAGTGTGGTTGTTATCTATCATTTCATTCAGTTTATTCAACAGCAGTGAATTGGTAGTGATTGGTCACCCAAATCTGCAGTAATTCTAACTCAGATCAACAGGTGTTTAGGCTTCAGAATAGAATAGTGACTGCACTTGGGACCACTTACTAACCGACTGGATTGTTGCCATTTCCCAATAAATACTTTCGAGTACTTATCAAAATAAGATCAAAAATATACTTTTTTCCCCCTTTGGGCCTTGCACCATGTTATGCAAATTGGTGATCCTATTGCAGAACTGACACAATTTTGAACCCTACTGGATGTTTAGCGTCAGGGGTTGGGAGTTTAGACATTCATTATAGGGGCCGAAAGCACGTCCAGAATAGGCCACAACGTATCCAATGCTGCTGAAGGAACCTGGTAATCGCTTATACTATTCTGTGTAGCAAGTCTAGCAGCACGTTCGTATCGAAGACACAATTTTTTGGAGGGCGTGTGGAGCAAGATATTTCCAATTAACTAGTTTTTGTCCCAAATCCATATTCTTATTGGTGTTATCCCTCCTTCTGGTAATTCCAACTGAGATCCCACCTTCTGGTAATTCCAACGGAGGCTTATTTTTCCAACTCAAAATTTTTAGTTGGTGCGAGGGGTCCCCCCACACCCCACATTTTCAGTTCTATCTAGCAGGGATTTCTCCAGCCTCTTATAAATGTCGATCTGATCAGCTTCTTCAGGTAAGTATGCTAAGCTCTGCCACCACTCCCTAAGTTTAGGAAGCCTCCAAATTGTTAGGGGAATTGAAACCAAGTGTCTTCCTAATGGCAAAAAATCAGAACGAAATGCATACCTATCTGGTGATAGGTAGGTTAACACTAAAAATCAGGGGCGACGTCAAAAGCTTTTATAAGACCACCAGAATTCGGGCCTAATGCATGTACTTTTAACATAAACATAGGCGCCCGCAGACTTTCCTAAGAGAGGTGGGGGAGAGGGGTACAGCACCATCAATCAGTAAAAAGGGTAATGAACACTTAAAAAAATAAAAGAGCAACATTTTCAGGGAAATATGTGACTAAAAGCAGGAAGATGTAATTAGAATCAATATAGCAGTTTTCAAACAGCCGTTTTAATAGATTTTCTTCACTTTTTACCTATCAAATGGCAAAAAAATAAGCGGTGGGGGCATGTGCCCCAAGTGCTTCATTTCCTTGACAATAAAATAAAACCTTACCTTACGTACGTAAGACGGTCATGTCCTTTTGTTCAGAGCAGTCTTAAAGAAAAGAGATACTAAAAGTCGAAGAACAGGCCAGGCATTCCTTCTGGCCGCAACTCACATAAACTTATAACATCAAAACGAGATACCCTTCAGCAAAGTGACACAATTTCAAGTAGGCAATACATTCCTTCCATCAAAATCTTGCGATAACCTTTCTCTAGCCAATCCACGTGTCAAAGCGACATAATCAGGAGGTGTGGTGATAAACTTAAATGATCTCAAAGCAATGGATGTCTGGTGAATGACCATGAAGCTGACAAGGGTATAATCACATCTTACAACAATGTCAACACGGATTCAAGGACTGGGTGATAACGTGCACAAATACAAATATAAAAATCATAAGAAGAAACACCCACTCAGTTGCATAACCGTTTATTAGGTCAGGACTTGCTTACAAATAGGTGACAATTACTGCGTTATAAATCTACATAATAATTCTGGATCCCGGCTTAGCTGCTAAAAGGAAAAGGAAAGTTAAAGGAAAACCCGAAGAACAACAATCACTTTAATCGCTTCTCATTGTTTTCGTGCATGTGTAATGTCTTTGCTGCAGTGCCTAACAATTCCTGGTGCTCGTGCTACGGATTGAAAACTATCGTCTAATCCGTTGATTGTTGATGGGTAAAATGAAAGAATCCATGTTTCAGCTAAATGCGTATAGTTTTAAATCAAACTAAGCTACGTTGTTAATTTCGAGGCCTCGAAATTGGCAGCTGGAAACGATGCAATGGCTTATTTAATTCGGAGATGAAGGCTTTCAGAGCTGAGCTGAATCGTTTCAAAGTCGACAACAACAATCACTGCTGAGCACGAGGCTGATCATTGCTATCTTGCAAAGTAGTCTTTTACAATCAAAGATGATGGTTCAGCTCTCACATTCTTTAAACGGTGCATCCTGTGATTTCAGTCACTGGATGCCCAGATTCAGTGACTGAGGCCAACAAAAATCACCATTTGTCAGCCAGTGTGCGCAAAAATTGGATTGAAGAACTTTAATCCGTGAAAGCGTTTCTTAGCCAGTGTATGCGAAAATGGGAGTGGGAGTGGGGAGTTGGGAGTGCGAGTGGGTAGTGGCGAGTGGGAGTGAGAGGGTTGGGAGTGGGGAGTGGGAGTGAGGCCGAGAGGGGGGGGAGAGGGTCTGTAAACTTAATTCATGACCGGCCCCGTGCATAGCACGGGCTTCCTCTAGTAAGGAATAATCGTCGTTTTACAGGACAATCCACTGTGTACGATAACGCACGATAATCACCGTGCAATTAAGTTACGGGCCGTTCAAGTGTTATGTCATCAAGAAATTGGGGTAACCCTCCTCCCCTGTTGTCATCGATCGTCATCAATTGCTCAACCCTCTCCCAGTAACGGCGTCAGGACTGGATTGTTTGGGGATCGGGCGCGCCCGCCGGGGGGCACACTTGATTACAGAGTGGGCCAAGGACTTTTTTTTCACGGCAGCAGGATTAGGCACTTTTATTCCATTTAATTCAACCTGGACGTATACGTAAGTTTCAATGCCAATTTATCGGAAAATATATGCCCCATAAACACAGAAAATAAATTAGGATACACATAGAACGTTTTAGGGTGCAACGGAGCAGTCACTTTTGCTCAGTCGTTCCCCTAACAGCTAGAATTTCACGCTTTATGTGTTTTGAACTCGTTGCTTTAGTCGAGCTTTTCATAACGCCATCAAATTTGTATCTTTTCCGTTAGGAATTAACCGCTCTGGTGATGTTCACGAATTTTCACGAATTCTTCCTGGTTAGGCTATTCTTTTCAGGTCAGTTGCTCGATTCGAACCGGCATTCACTTGTTTCGCAGACAAAGAAGCTGGCCACTGACATGTTTCAATTAGTTTAGGCTTGGACGAATGATTGGGTCCAAGGTTTAGGTTCGGTTTGTTGAGACAATAAGTTTTAGGGTGTAACGGAACAGTCACTTTTGCTCAGTCGTTCCCCTAACAGCTGGAACTTCATGCTTTAAGTGTTTAGAACTCATTGCTTTAGTCGAGTCTTTCAAAAGTTATTAAACTTTTATCTTTTCATACAGGAATTAACCCTTTCAGTCACAATTAGTTCGGGTGATTCTTTTTCTATTAGGTCTGTTGCTCGATTCAAACCGGTATTCACTAGGTTCGTAGATGAAGACACTGACCACTGGGATGTTGTTGCTCGCTATGTTTGGTGTTCACGGGGCCCCCCCCCCCCCCCTCGTAAAATCCATGGTGCACCCTAGGACTAACGTTTTCGCCCGTCTAGTAGCTCTCCTTTTTTTGAGATGCCATAACTGAAGGGATTAAAAATGGGGACACTAAACACATACAGGAAATTCAATTTGTTGTGTGTATTTTAAATTTGAACGCATTTAAACCCTATTAAACCCTTTACTACCAGCCACGTACCTCAATAAGCGATTTTTTTTTAAAGATTCTGTCACGCCTTCACTTGACTGACAGTTCAAGGTCTTAATCACTGGGCTGTGCTTTGGCTGCTTTGCGCTGGTACCAAGGGAACCCTCATAAAGCTTGAATTTCAAGTCTGGACTTAGTTCTTCCGTTCAAGTCCAACACGTGCGGGCTCGGACTCAAGCAGTTAATGTCAGGCCACAGGAACATGGGCTTGTAGCACGCAACGCACTGCTTTGGTAATATGGAGTGGACCTACTAGAAAATTCTAGTATTGTAGTACACTTTGTATTATCAAAGCGTGTTGTGTGATAAAATCCCCCTATGGGACACAATATATCTATACTAGCTGTACCCTGGTGACACATACGCCGGTCTAACTGGTTCCCGCATGTGTGAGTAAAATACTTTATTGTGCAGCATGAAATGAAAATGTCTGCTGACCACCCCACCCCATCCCTCCACATTTCCAGATTGTGTGGCCAAATTTCACCCCTACAGCATTCCCCAGGTACCCCCAAACCCCTTCCTGAAACCCCGGCTCCCCCCCCCCCCCAAGATTTCCTTAATTGTGTGGTCTGAATATGCCAACCCCATTCCTGCTACCCTTCCGTCGAAACACCTGGTGTTTTGGTTTCTTAGGGGAGTAAACAGTATTTTCTATACTCTATATTCTCGGTGTGGGTGAACTGCCGGTTTCTCTGTTTTGATACCAAGCGCAATAAGCCCGTAAAACTACAACAATCGTGCATGCAATGATTGTTACTCAACCAACTTTAAACTACAAACTTTTGTGTGACGGGTGAGCTCAGGAGTGGAGAGGTGTTTGGTGTTTGGTGAATACGTATGTTTGTTAGTTTATTTGTAGATAGGGCGTACGGCTTTGGGCCATGGCTCTGAATAAATACTCGTTGAAACTATTCAGCTCGGTTCTAATAGCCAGCCGTATTGAAGCAATATTTCGTTTGTCACTGATTGTTACAGGGCACATCCGTTCACATTGTCGACCGCTCGCCCTTTTTCTTTGCTACCCTGTCAAGAATAAACCCGCTCGTCCTCTTGCTGACTGTTTACAGGACACATCCTTGACGCATTCAACTCTGCTCTAATAGCCAGCCGTATTGAAGCAATATTTCGTTTGTTCCCGATTGTTACAGACCTTGTCGTCTGCTCGTGCTCTTGCGTGATGAGTTTGTTGTGTGCATCTCATCCCAACTAAGCGCATCCTAACTAAGCATATCATACTCGGCAACATCCACTTTTCCGAGGAGTGAGATAAAACAATGTCGAAGCCCGGAGGGCCGAGCCATTGTTGTATCTCTCCGAGGAAAGTGGCTGATAACCTATTTATCACCCAATTTCACGATCTCTGTCCGACAACAATAGTTCAGCATGCACACAACAAAGAATAAATCGTGCTGACGTTCTTTTGGTCAGAAACGTCGACAGTGCGACAAAGATGTCATTGTTGGCAGCATTGTTATTCCTTCCTTAGTGACAGGTTCTGTGCTCGTGTTTATTGATTATAACTCGATTCCGAAGTGCCCTATCACCTTTCATACCGCGGAAACTCAACGACGAACAGCCCCTTCCGACAACGTCTCTTAAATTTTTTTTTAGAAGTTGTATGAAAAGGCTATTCGGCGTTCAGTTTCCGCGGTATGAACGGTGATGGGGCATTTCGGAATCGTGTAACAATACAGAAATAAAAGTAGAGAACCTTTGTTGGCTAACTGGGTATGCGTTCGTTGTGCGATGGTGGATGGTTTCGGAATCTGGAACAGTAATGCGGTAAGACAATAAACGTAATTATATCATAGAGCCAAATGGGCTCGAGTAGTGATCAATAAACGTATACTCAATGTGTAATAATTTTGGATTAGTTTAATTCAAGTTGAGAAGCTCCACATTTAATAAATAAATTAAAAATAATGGAAACCATGACAGACGTTTTTGTCAGAATGGCCAGCATTATGCTTTGTCACGCTTTGCAGGATTGCCCGGGGGGGGGGGGGGGG
>JAHWFP010053950.1:0-29635 GCA_023313725.1 Lithobius niger | reverse complement strand
TTCTCCATCATGGATTCGCCCGTGGATACAAAATAACTACACAAAATCAACAACACACAACGATTGGTAGAAACGCGGTATAATTTTTTTCATGCGTGAAACAAAATTGCTTCACTGGTATTGAAGAAGCAACTAAAACTTTAAGAGACTGAAACCTTATGATACAAAAATTTGAAAATATTAAAAATAAAATATTAAAAATAAAAAAATAAATATTCGTAAATAAATAAAGAAAATATTCGTAGGACGCTCTGGGTCATATATATATAACGAAGTTTTAGGCATTTAAAGCACAACGTCTACAAACGCAACGTCTAAAATCAGGCTTCCAATGACGAATATTTGTAGATGTTACGTGTTTAAACGTCTACAGAACAGGTGTTGTAAACCACAACGTCTATAAGTGTCGTACCCCACAACATCTATAAGTGTTGTTACCCACAACGTGTATAAGTGTTGTAACCCACAACGTGTATAGGTGTTGTAAACCACAATGTCCACATGTGTTGTAAACCCAGCATCTGTATGGGTTGTAAATCTAAACGTCAATAGGTGTTGCAAACCACAACGTCTATAGCTGTTATAAACCACAATGTCTGTAGGTGTTGCAAACCACAACGTCTATATGTGTTGTAAACCACAATACCTACGTGTTGTAAACCACAGCATATTCTGTAGGTGTTGTAAATCAAAACATCTATAGGTGTTGTAACCCACAACGCGTATAGGTGTTGTAAACCACAACATCTATAGGTGTTGTAACCCACAACGCGTATAGGTGTTGTGAACCACAACATGTATAGGTGTGTAAACCACAACGCCTAAAACACCTATAGCAAGGCACTGAATGACGTCACAAATATAATTAAGAGTAAACGTTCTGCTTAACAAAATACGTCACGGATGGCTCTTCAAATTTTAGATAGTTTGTTATAGTCCATCTTTGAAAAGATTTTCAGTGTTTGGGTGAAAATAGTGCCTACTATAGTGTCCGCGACCTATCTTGAGTTCCCCACAGAACGAACACAGATAATCGATTGTACGTTTTTAGTAGCAGTGTACCTTGTTGATATCCAAGTTGGTTACAAAAACAATGGCGGCCGTCGATTAATGCCGCCCCCTCCAGGAAGACGTGGCCGCTCATAAAATACTCGCAGGACTCAAGCACACAATAAACTGCGTTTTTATACCAGTTTGGTAGTGGTCAGGTTTTTGGTAGTAATTTAATTATTATTATAAAAACAAAATTTGCAGTCCTTCAGTTTTACAGCCAAACTGCAGCCGTTAGGCTGTGCCTGGATTTGCAAAATTATTTTTTTATTTTTATTTTGTATTGCTTTAATAACTTGTTCAACAATTTCTGTAAAAACAGGAAATTCAAATGGTAGACACGTTGGTAAGCTGAACCTCTAACAGAAGACTCGAGTTTAGCTGTTATACCTCTTTGGTTACGTTCGTATCTGTCATGTATAGTTAAACCATCAATATCAGTAAATGTTTGCCTTGCCCTTAATTCATTTAAAACTGTTCTGACGTTAGGGAAGAAATAATAAAAAGCACCAAAGCAATCCGAAAACCACAACAAATGTAGAGTTGCGTCTGAAAGTGGTGGTTTAAGAAGAATTTCTATGTTCAGAAACTCCTTTTATTCGGTGTGTTTGGACAATACAGTCAGCTTCTTGACTCATATGTTCCTCATTTTGCAATGTCTCATGAAGAAGGTGTTGTAAAGGGGAGTCAAATATATGTTGGATGTATACAGCAGCGTCATGTGACGTCATTTTGGCTGCGAGACACAATTTGGTGGGCATAGCTACAAGGTGCACTAGATTAAATTGTAATGGAAAACAACGGCACTTCTAGTCAAGACAGTGCTTTGAGAGCGGATTTCTTACGCTTAAAAGAATATTGTTTTCTCCAACAACAAAAATCATGCGTTATAGGCTTAAGAAATTCAGTCTAATAGCATTGGCTTCAGTAAGACGATCTTCTTTTTTCCCCACCAGTGTACCTTGCAGCTAACCCAGTAACTGGCTCCACCATAGAGTTATACACAATAATATTACGTCGTGTCACTGCCCTATAGGCGCCGTGGATTTGTTTCAGCTAACTTTACACAGCTCGAGAATCCAAACTCAATAATTACGACTAAATGCACACGAAATTATGTGTTCTCTTACGCACATTAATCAGCTAACATGAAAAGCGTCATGTGCACTTGATGTTGTTTTTCATGGGTAACTTCACGCTCAACTTCTGAATACACTGTGCTTGTCGCAGCTGTCATTGCACAACTACGAGAATACGAACACACTATTTACGACTAAATGTACAGTAAAATTATCTGTACTCTTTCACACATTACTCAAGTATCGTTTGAAGCATCACGTCACTTACGCAGTTTTTCACGAGTAACTTCACACATAACTTCAAAGTAAATATATACCCTTGTTGCATGTAATAGCACACAGCTCCGAGAAAGTAATCAAAACTTAGGGAATTATGTGCACGCGTAGCGAACAAATTCCCTCATTGTTATTTGCTCGAATATCCTATGTCATGCAAACACTATATTTTTCCAGATTTTGTGTCAAGTTAGAAAGTTGTGTAAACTCACACTTTTTTTGGCAGTGAAAATCACCTTCTTACATGAGAACATGAAGTGACTGAGGACGTCCAAACAGTTGGCCCTTCCCCTCCCCCATACTTTGTCCGATTCAAATGAAATAAGGTCCAAAACTTAGTGCTCTATAGTGCTTCTTTTCACATAATTATACTGTCCGCGACCTATCTTGAGTTCTCCGCAGAACGAACACAGATAATCGATTGCACGTTTTCAGTAGCAGAGTGCCTTGTTGATATCCAAGATGGTTACAAAAACAATGGCGGCCGTCGATTAAAGCCGCTCCCTCCTGAAAGACGTAGCCGCTCACAAAATACTTGCAGGACTCAATATACACCGCGCACACGATAGTGCTTCATTACATGCTACAAGAAAATGCTGTTTTAGTTGTGAGGGGGGAAGGCGTGGCCAACGGTGAGCTATCCTCACTTACTCCAAATAAACCAAAACTTGCGCCAATATGTAGTGTTTTGTAGTGCATCCATTCCCGCATTTACAGCTTCATTTTTCACGTCAGAAAAGGGTTTCACTGGTGAAGCCAAACCCCCCATCCACCGACTCAGCTCGATTCGAACAAAATTAGTGCTTAATTAGTGCTCTATAGCTTCCATTCGAGTAATTAGTGCTTCAAACATGACTAATTTCAATCGAATCGGGTAAGTGTCGGCTAAAAGGTCTGGGTCCACCATTGAAACCCATAATTTGACATACAAAAATGAAGCATTAATAATAATTGTGGGAATAGAAGCAGGGCACTAAATATTGGCGCAAGTTACATTTTATTTGGTGTAAGTGGTGGGGGTGGGAAGCATACGGTTGCCCCTCCCCCAACTAAAATAGCGTTTTATAGGCGTGTAATGTAGCACTAAGTATGCAAATGGAAGCACTAATGACTGTTTAGCACTCATAATTAGAACTAATTTCATTCGAATCGGACTAAGTGAGAGTTGGCCGCCACAATTCAAATTGGCAGCTAGTAATGAAGCGCTAATTATGTAAATGGAAGCATTAGAAAACACACATTAGGCATTAATTATTGGGCTTAGTGTCATTTGAATCGTACTATAGGGAGGGGGTGGCCCAGGCATACAGTCCCCCTCCCCCCCAAAAAAAAACACAGCATTTTCTCGGCATATAATGAAGCACTAATTATATGAATGGAAGCACTGAAGAGAACTGATTAACTAATTATTAGGCCTCACGTCATTCGAATCGGAGAAAGTTGGGGTGCGGGGGATATACATCTTTTACGTAAAAGCAACCCTTGAACCCCAAAATCGTATTTAAAGTATATCACCCTGAGTTTGCGAGAAAGATCCTTTTTTGTTTTCAATTGGTTGTTATAGGCATTTTCGTGTTCAGAGTACTCTTGCGAGCCCTCTAGTAGCCCGAAGTGGACGTACTTAGGATTTTCTGAAAGGTGGGATTCGATTCTCTCCATCAATTCTAACAAAAACTGTTTAGCTTTGATAGGGACCGTCCTACGCCCATTTAAAGATGAAGAGGTAATGGCGCAGCGGCGAAAGTGTATGATGATTTTTGAAATCAAAGTGCTCTTGTGAGCCCTCTAGCATCACAAAATGGACATGTTTAGAATTTTTTGAAAGGTGGCGATCTATTATTTCCATCAATTCTAACCGAAATTGTTTAGCTTAAATAGGAACTGTTATACGCCCATTTAAAGGTGAGAGGTTATGGCATAGCGGCGAAAGCTATGGTGATTTTTGAACTCAAAGTGCTCTTGTGAGCCTTATAGTAGCTCAAAATGGATATTCTTAGGATTTTCTGAAACGTGGGGAACTATTCTTTCCATCAATTCTAACCGAAATTGTTAAGCTTAGATAGGGACCGTTCTATGCCCATTTTAAGGTGACGAGGTAACGGCGTAACGGCGAAAGCATATGGTGAATTTCGAATTCAAAGTGCTCTTGAGAGCCCTCTAATAGCCCAAAGTAGACATGCTTAGGATTTTCTGAAAGGTGGGGAGCTCTTATTTCCATCAATTCTAACCGAAATTATTGAGGTTAGATAGGAACCGTCCTACGCCTATTTTAAGGTGTAGCTGTACTTGGTGTAGCGGCTAGTTTCAATTTCAAAGTGCCATTGTAATGCTCATATTTGTATTTGTATCTAAGCTAATCATTTTCGGTTAGAATTGATGGAAAGAATATATCCCCACCTTTCAGGAAATCTTAACCATGTTCATTTTGGGCTACTAGAGGGCTCACAAGAGTACTTTGATTTTAAAATATTACAATACGCCTTCGCCGCTACGCCATTACCACTTCACCTTTAAATGCGCATAGGACGTTCCCTATTAAATGTAAACAATTTCGGTTAGAATTTATTGAAAGAATAGTTCCCCACCTTTCAGAAAATCCTAAGCATATTCATTTTGGGCTTTTAGCGGGCTCACAAGAGCACTTTGAATTCTAAAATCACAATACACTTTCGTCACTATACGCCATTATCTCGTTCCTTAAAATATGCGTAGGACGGTCCCTATCTAAGCTAAACAACTTGGGTTAGAATTGATGGAAAGAATAAATCTCCACCTTTCAGAAAATCCTAAGCATGTCTATTTTGGGTTTCTAGCGGGTTAACAAAAGCACTTTGAATTCAAAAATCACCAAACGCTTTCGTCGCTACGCCATTACCTCTTCATCTTTAAATGGGCGCAGGATGGTCCCTATCAAAGTTAAACAATTTTTGTTAGAATTGATGGAAAGAATAAGAATAGATGCCCACCTTTCAGACAATTCTAAGTATGTCCACTTTGGGTTACTAAAGGGCTCGCAAAAACACGTTGAACACGAAAATTCCTATAACAACCAATTGAAAAAATAAAGAATCTTTCTTGCAAATTTAGGGTGATATACTTTAAATACGATTTTGGGGTTCAAGGGCTACTTTTACGTAAAAGATGTATATAACTTTTTCTGTCCAAAAAAAGTGATGTACGGTTAAGGAGTTACAGCCAAAAAACCGCCGCCCCCCCCCCCCCATTTTTTTTAGGGGGCAGGGGAGTGTTGGGGGCGTGAAAATTTGTGTTTTGGGATTTTTACACTCCTCTGTTGGTTGCCAAATGTGAAATAAATTGTCATTCTTTACATCTTCCCTACCCCACTATCTAGCTGAATTTAAAGTCGAGTTGTAATGTATTTTAGATGTTTGGAGGTGGCCATTTTGATATTTAATTCCGCCATTTTGGATTACCTTAACGTCGTCATTTTCAAGATCCTCTGCATCGTAAATGTGGGAGTAGACTCAAAGACGAAGTCTCTAGCTGAGTTTATTAAAGTCAAGTTATAACGTATTTTAGGTGTTTGGAGGCGGCCATTTTGAAAAACAAGATGGCGGACATAAGCAGGGACCGACAATTTCGGCGACAAGTAAAATTCAACACTAGATGATGTTAAGATGCTATTGCAATTGAAAAACCAGACTTGGCAAAATGTCTAAAGTAGAAAACAACGGCCTCTTGGCTATAACAACAAGAATGAATAACTCAAGTGATTGTTCAGTTGTGTGCCTGTGAATTTTCATGGAGATACTCGAGTTGCAGTAGTAATAAGTTTCGAACATGAGTTGAAAACAAAGTAAAACCCTGGTGTTCATACTCTCAGAATCTTCTAAAGATTTCCATTCGCGAAATCATTTTTTGAAAGTAAAGAACGGTAACAAATATTCTTTCTTAACCACTTGTTAGTTCTTAGGCCTCCAGTACCGACGTCTATTTCCGATTTTTTTTTATTAATACGAAAAAAACCTTTTTTAAAGCGGAATTCGCGCCTGCTAGGGGAAAAAAAAGAAAGCTTTTTTTCCTTTTGTTGACCTAGCATACGCCTACCAACGAACAGATTTGAGCAGCTGTGAGGTCGGCTTTCCCGCAGAGCAGTCTACAATACTGGTTAGATGCAGGGAGCTCCACTGCAGCTGCTGGGAAAAAAGTCGATGATAATTTTTCAGAGGACTCAAGAACCGGCGCGCGTATTAAGCTGGAAGGAATTTTCGTAGGACATAAATTTGTGGGAAACAAATTTTCGCAGGGCACAACTTTCATCATAGGCACAAACTTGCGGAGTTAGGAGAGTTGTTCCCGACACACGCTAGGACAGTGTGACTACTACCCACCACTCCTCGCTTCCAACTATTTCATAAACTCCTGCTTTACTACAGCAAAAACGAGCAACACAAGAAAAGAAAAAAAAAACGTGACGGAAACCAAATGGATGCAACAGCTAAATCTATCGATTCCCACACGAAAAAGAAACGATCGAATTTTGAAAGAAAAGAGCGATGCCACCACCGACCTTCCGTACACTTTCCCATCCAGGCCACATCCACAAAAAAAAAAAAGAATAAAAAAACCAAGGCAAGAAAGAAGGAGACGTACGGAAGAGGCGAAGGAACAGAATGAAATCTATTTAATGCCCGCGAGTTGCTTTTTGATGCCAGCCTTATTTTTACCTTAAAAGAAAAGAACAAAAAATGCACGATGCAGACCAAACCCCCCACAACAACTTCCCCATCCCCCACCACCACCCCGGAACCCCGCACTCATCACTGCTACCACTAAAAATAAAAAAAAAAGGCCCCCGGCGCCCAAAACAACCAAACTCAGCAACCAGCCAACCCAGCTACCTACCTACCTCCCCTATTGAATAATGCATCAACCCTGTACGGTTCTCGCTAAGGCCAACCAACGCAGAGAGCAGTGCGCGCCTGTTTTCAACAATGAATACAACTAGCATCCTAGCGGCCCGGGGCTAAATTTCCTCCAATTCGCTGTGTTGTGGATTTGCATATTTATCGAAGAGAACCCCCCCCCCTTCCCCCCGCCCCCCCCCCGGCCCCATTCCCACTACGCCATTCCATCCTTAACCCTTTAGGCACAACTCTGTCAATCATGGATTCCAAAGTCAACGTTTGATCAAAGAAGGTTATGAAGCAGTATAGTGACTGCGCAGTGAGTTATAGAGACCACGATGTAGTGTGTGCTACGTCGAAAGAACAAAGGGTCATGTACGTAGTAGCAAGACTTTAAAGGGTTGGGGGAGGCGAATTTGTAACTTTTTTCAAGCGCTTATTGAAACGTGTTACATCATGATTCATTCCTATTAGTTCCGTCCGAGTTTTCAGAGGGCGCCACGCGTTCCATCTAGTAATTTTTGCTCATTTTTTTTTTAGCCAAAATCTGGTTCAGTAAACTAAATTACAACTACGCTAAACTAAATAACAATTAAATACAAGCTGTATTCGTTTATTTAGTTTAATTGTATTAATTAGTCTGAAAACTGAGTAGAAATTTCCACATAAAACTTGTGGCGGCCTCTGTGAACTTACACGGAACTAATTGGAATGAATGTAAGACGCTTCAGAAGGGGTGTCGGTCACAAATTCTTGGTAGTAGTGAGTACCACGGACGGCAGAATAGGAGGTATTTCAGTGGTATTCGTCCTATCTTCGTTTTGAGTCAAGGCATAAAGCTTGTAGCACACTACTCCGTCCGTGAAGTCACGTCATAGGGCAACAAGTTTTTGTTTTGATTAAAAGCATGTAAATTAGAGGATCCGCGTATAGTGCCCCGTCCCGTTCCGTGACGACCTGTTGGCCAACGGACGGGAATGTCGAGGCAGAATCCTTTCAGTCAAAAACTGATTGCATCGGAGAAGTGTACGCACCTGCCATCAGTCGACGGCCGTCGTCGTCCGCCACGCATCTGCGCACAACGCCTTTCCTTTACTAAATACAGATGCAAACCTATTTCAGTTGCCTTTTGGACTTAAAATGTCATTATGCCCAAGCGTAAAGAATTAATCCCTAATTTACCACGACTTTATATTTAATTACCTACTTAAAGGCCGGTTGCCACCAAATTAGCATTGCAGCATCTAGGCCTATCGAGCTCTCTCTCGCAGGAAGCAAAGGAATGCACAAAGCAAAGCTTTTAATCCCTACAAACAAGCCACGTGACTCCTTAATTATTGAGTAAAAATTTGGTACGCCCTCCTGCACCTGGAAACAAGCTGTAAGGCTTAACAATACGAGCGTCACTAGATGGCGCCGGGAGAATTTCTTTATATTTTTCCGTTGCGCCATCTAGTGACACTAATATCGTTAAGCCTTATAGTTTATTTCCAGGTGCATGAGGGCGTAAGATATTAGTTCTCAATAACTATAGAGTCACGTGGCTTGTTTGTAGCGTTTAAAAGTTTTGCTTTGTGCATTCCGTTGCTTCCTGCGAGAGAGAAATCAATAGGCCTAGATGCTGTAATGCTAATTTGGTTGCAATCGACCTTTAAGGTCACTACAAGTCCTTCTTCATTTGCATTGCCACTGCCACTTTGGGCACGATCAAATTTAAAACTCTGCCTAGCCGACTGAAACGGTGAATGACGGAAGCAATGTGCACTTACCACATCCCTTGCCGTCAGTCGTCGAAACGGGACACGGAACTGAACTGAGTAGTGTGCTACAGGCTTTAAAGAATTCAGAAGGTGTAACGCAGGGCTGACCAAAGGGGGCAGCCCCGGGGGGGGGCAAATGTGGTTTCTGTCCCTAGGCCAGTGCTTCAAGGGAGCCCAGCCGTCCAGCTGGAAAATTAAAACTGCAAAAGCTGTTCGGCGCGTTAGTCGTCGCTGACCAGAGGCCGTACCCCATCTTACTACTAACTGGCGTAAAAGGAAAGAAGGAAGCAAAAGAACGAAAAAAAAGAACCTCAGAATGTCCTCAAACCTTAAAGGCACCTATTCACCATTTCGTTAGAGTTGCCCATATTCTAAACACGGCATCCACGTTCCAGATTCTTCGTCATCCAATAGGCTTATGTGGGTCACGTGATCTCGTTTTAGTTATGAAAATCGTAGTGCTGCTGCGAAGCGTTGTTTCATTTTTAATTTACCGTACTTTCTTTACATTGCTCGAAGAGTCTATGGTGCTGCATCTAGGAGTTAAAAAGGTGAAGAGGCACGTTTTAGAGTACTTCTCGCACAGAAGGAGAGGGAGGGGTACGGATAATTTGAAGCCGTAGGGTCATAAGTCCCATCACACCTCTAGGCGGTCATGGTGTGACGTCCTGTCCTACATCAGGTTTCGCTAAAATATATAGACCAAAAAAACTTTTTCCCAGTCAGGGAAACTATCATACGTACAATCTGTGGTACCCAACACCAACTGCGATTGAAGCTGCGTGCCCCCGGGAATGTAGCTTCAGTCTCAGTTGACCTTGGTGGTACCATATCTATCTATATATTTATCTCTGTCATTCTTTTGTTAACTATTTAATAATTAACTAAAATTGATCTCATACTGTCATTTGTGAAGTCAGTGTAAGTCTGGAAATATATTTTTTTTTTAAAGTAGACGTTTCATTTAGTTACAACCTGCAAAATTCACTGCACCTTTTTTTGTGTGAGGCTTTAGTCAAAGTTGATCAACAAAAGTCCATGCCAAATGAAAAATTGGACGAAAAAATGCACGACCATTTTTCACTGACAGTAGCTGCAATAAGACTGAGGCTAAAGCAATAAAACTGCTACAAACTGAATAGTAATTGAAAATGAACAAATACGAATTCATTAGGATTTTAAAATACTGTAACTAGCTGACCTCAGAGTACCACACGCCGCAGGGTCTGAGGGCGCGTTTAGGCAACAAAACCTTCTCGCTCGCCCAACGCTGTTTGCTATGCAACCGTTATTTATATACGATTAGTTTCCCGTTTCCACTAAATCAATAGATAACAAATTACAAAATAATTATTATTATAAACTAGCTGTACCCCCAGCGTAACATACGCCGGTCTAGCCGGTTCCCGCATACCTGAGCGAAATATTGTAGTGGGCAGTACGGAATGAAAAGGGTGCCGACTGCCCCCTGCTTTCCTCCTCCGAACTACCTGTGGCCTACCCAGTTGTATGGTGTGATCCCCCCCCCCCACGGTAACCCCTCCCTTCCTCGGCCTGCACCGCCTTCCCCTGTTCCCGACCCGAATTTCCTTATTGAGTAGTCGGAATATCCCCATCCCTGCTCCTCCTCCATTTTAACCCCTGCTGATTTTTTTTATGGAAGTAAATGTCTTTTTTCAATGGAGGACGCTCAATTGCCGGATTCTCCGTTCTGATACAAGCGCAATAAATCCAACAACGGTCGTGCATGCATTGATTTTTACTGAACCAACTTTGAAACTCTTTAAGTCGGCTCTAAGAGGTAGCATTATTAAAGCAATATTTCGCTTGTTACTGATTGTCTCAGGCCACACCCATTTGTTTGACATTGTCGGTCACTCGTCCTCTTTCATTGTAGTGCATAATGATAATGATGAATTTGCTTGCCCAACCTAAGCGTATTATATATTTAGATAGATAACATATTATAAATAACATCACGGATAAGATGACAGTGTAATAGTAATTTTAAACATTGTTACAACATTGTTGTTATTTATCGCTATAGAGCAGTGACATTTGCTGTCATATTGGCTCCAGTATGGGTTTTAGAGGGCATAACTACAAGGTGCACTACATAAAAATGAAGGGAAAAACAACGGAAGAGCGGATTTCTTAGGCTTAAAATAATGTTATTTTCTCCAACAACAAAAATCGCGCGTTTTAGGTATAAGAAATCACTCTTTACAGCATCGGCTTCAGTATGAAGCCTTTCTTTTTCTCTCTGCAGTGCCCCTTGCAGCTAACCCATTAAGACTCCAGCATAGAGTTACATACAATAATACTACGTCGTGTCACTGCTCCATTGCCAAATTCAGCTATTCTCGTGCAAAGAACAGCTTCTAGCAGTGATCAGACAACAGTAGAATACACACATAGCTGCTCTCAGCGAGAAATAAAAATCCAACATGGCGTCCATTTCGGGGTTATCGAATCGAAGACAAACCATCCAATCCCAGTATTCAGAAATCAGTCTGTTGTCTTATACCGCAGTAAAAAAATTTTTCTTGTCCTAATCGACGCGACCACGTATCGTACATCATGTTGCGAGGCACTAGGAGAAGATATGCATCCGTGTCGTTGCCATGGTTACCATGTTTAGACGACTCGAAAGCCGCATGTTCTGGTAAAGGCGAGAAACGCAGCCAGCAGATTTAGTATTGACTGAGTAAAAGCTAGTGAGCGAGAAAATTGCCGTTGCGTAAACCAGCCCTAAGGCCAGGATTACGCAACAACAATTTTCTGGCTCACTAGCTTTTACTTGGTTAATACTAAATCTGCTGGCTGCTTCTCACCTTTACAGAGCATGCAGCTTTCGCGTTGTCTGTAAGTAGCAACCATGGCAACGTTGCGGACGCATATCTTCTCTTCGTGCCTCTCGACACGAAGTGTAGTGTATGCTGCACTGCAATGCCCACAATACTGTATGCATGTGACATCATCTGTGAACAGTCCACGAATGTGATAATAAACACCCTTCAAGTGCCGTAGGCTAGCTGATCACATGCTCGTTATCAGCTCACATGTAACTGTTATAATGGACGCCGTGTTGGATATTTTATACTTGATGTGACATAGCTTCCTGTATGTGTAAGGCTTAATGCTCAGTTTCACGAACGTGAGAGACGTGTCGTCCAAGTGGTGCGCTGAAGTGAAAGCACGAAGAACGAACTACCCCAATCATAGCATTGATTACAGTTAGCGGGACGCACAGAAACGTGGTAATCCTTTCATTATTAGATTTACCGGTGTTACAGTACTAAACGAACATTATTTTACGGTAATGGTGACTTTTCTTGAAGTGTTCGACGATTTACTGCTACATCAAAGGATCCTTTACCCATTTTTAATGAGAATAGAAAACGCCGTAGTGTATTATACAGTACAATACATATGTACCTTGCTTCTTCTTCTGTTTGAATTCATGAAATTAAATGACTTTGTTTTGTCGTCGAGTGGACAAAGAGGTATGTAGCATGAAGCCATTGTTGTTAAACTTTAATAATTTGGTGTAAATGCAGTGTTTTAAGTTTAAAATCCTCATATCACGCGTCACAAGTACCTTTCACAGTTGAGTCCACATGCTATAGCAGTTCATTTTCGGGGTGTTCGCAGCGCGATTGGTGGCAGAATCGGCAGCTAACTGGACGACGCTTCAATTTTCTAACGTTAAGCCTTTTAAACATATAAGGAAGCAGTGCTGTGAGCAGCTATTTTATTCTTCCTTCTACCCTAAATTTTCCTGACGAGTGCAACACTCCCTCTTTAAGTGCCCTTTTCCCAAACACCTATGACAGCTTTTACTGTCGTACTGTCCTCAGCTTCTACTGTGTAGAGTTATTGCCTTTTTCACTACCCGAATTTCCTCCCACAAACACTTGTCTGATTCGGCCAGGTGTGATTAGAAAACCCTTCCCACCTGCCTTCCCTTTGGCAAACAGTGGGCACATTCCATGCTGATCTACCCCTTGCATACAGTATACTAGGTCAGCTTAGACACAAGTAACCAAACGTAAGCAAGTCTAGTTATTGGTCTTCCTAACCATGAACACTTATTTTCAGTTTATTTGCCTAAAATTCGAGTAGTACCAGCACAAATTACGTGAGCGCCGTAACTGTGTACGCCATCTTTACCAGGCATTCGCCAAAGTATCAATGCGATTGCGAGTGTTTACATGAATAAAGACTGCGATTCAGAAGGCCGATCCACTTCCATGAAGCGCATTGGGAGAAAACGCCACCAACAGAGAAAGTGCCACGAACGGTGTTTACAAGACCCACGGAGGCGACACGGACGCGATGCGCATCTCTGAAGTACTTCGAAATGGTCATGCAAACGCAGTGAATGTTGCGAACAGAAAGCTGACATTAATGTCAGTGCAGTTCATGCTCAAAATCCTGTGAATTCATCAGTTAATGGGGAAAAAGAGAAATCTATTGGAACTAAATGTGTTAGGTTATTTTCATGTAATAAGGCAGATTTATTGTTCACAAATTATATTCGGATGTAGATTGTTACCAAAACAAAATTTTCTCTGCCAGATAGAACACTTGCATTAACGCCTGGCTTCCTGTTTTGGTAAAGTTCCAACTAGATATGTTGCAACTTCATTCGAAAATAATTTGGATTTAACAAGTGAGTTTAGTATGGCTTTAAAATCAGTTAATGAGAAGTATGATTTACGGTATGATTCGATTATCATAACTCTATTTGAAGACGGCATAGATTCAACAGTCTTTCATTCAGCATTAAACAGTATAGATACAAATAAACCAGTTGTTTTGGCACTTTTGGGTAAAAAGCGTAACGTGCAGTTTAGGCACGCAAATGAAACATTTTTCAAAACAGATGTTGAAATTGATTCAGGCAAATCAGTTGGACTTTTGGCTGTAACTCAAAAGAATTAGAAAGTTAGAACCATAGATTGGGTCAAAGGACTAACAATTTGTTTAACTTTTTGAGATAGTAAATGTGAAGAGAGGTCAAACGTAAGTGAAGTCAAAAATAAATTGATAAATGAGGAATGCGATCTGCTCACGAGCATACAAGCAAAAACAATGGTGCTGTTAGCAGAATCTAGCGGCATAAATAATAACTTGAGATGAGGAAGGGAATTTGACTGAACTTGAGTGTAGCGTAGAACAGGTTTCAATAGCAGGCGAAAATATTTCGGTTCACAGCGCACATATTCGGCAAAAGTTCCATTTTTACGTCCACCCTTGGTTTTTGAGATTAGGAAATAATCCTAGGACCTCACTTTTAGACAGAGGACCGTCACTTCCACTAATTTATGGCTCAGTAGCTAAGGAGTTGATGGAAGATGGGAATGTAAGTTGTCAATTAATAGACATGGAAATGCCAGTTAATTTAATTGGGGTAGGTCAAAAGAAAGTATGAATGGGTCAGAAAATTATTACCTCAATTTCTAAATGTGAATTTTCAGTTGTGCAGGATTTTATTATCGTTCCAGATGGGACTTTCGGGGATATCTCAGTCTTAGTAGGATTTGATTTCATGTCAAATGAAGACATTGCTATTTCAATAAATTGTTCAGGTAATATTTTGAAAATAGGTCCATTGGAATTTCAGCTAGCGTCTACAGCAGAATCAGCATGGTAAAATTGTATGCAGAATAAGGAGATTATTATTAGGGAAAACTATTGGCCTGTACATGTTCATGTTGCCGAAACGAAGGAAACGAAGGAAAATCTTCGTAGGCTACTACATGGAATTGCACACCGAAACATGAGTACATAGATTTGGAAGTTTCATTGTTACAGGAAGAAATCATTCAGACTGATGCAGAAACTCACGTTCCCAGGATTTTACATCATCCGTTTTTAGAGACTCAGACTGGAGTATTTGCACCTAGTACTAAAAATATTCCTGTTTGTATTGCACATGGTCTAGTTAATACTAGTTCTACCGGTATTTTACCAATTATGTGTATCAATCTTACTCGGGTAGATGTGGAATTAAAGGCAGGTATGATTCTTGGTCACTATACCACGACTCTCATAGAATACGAGGATGATTCGTCACTTGTAGATTCGACTGACGCGTCGTCAGCAGAGTCAAGGCCCACTGAGTTATCGTCCACAACCGCGCAGGCAGCATATGGTCAAAATGAAGCGGAGGGGCTTGCTGCACCCTCAGCAAAAGCTTACCCCCAAGTCAAGGGAAGAACTAGATAAGGAATGGGATACAATAAAGCATAGGTTCACATTCCCTGATTCAACGGAAGAACAAAAGGCAGTGTTCTTAGACATGCTTAAAACTTATGAGTATACGTTCTCGAAAAATGAATTTGACCTTGGATGTTATGAGGGATACGATATTACGATAGTAAAGGGTAGAGCGGAACCAGTCTACTAGAAGATGTGTAGGGTACCTTTTCATCAGAGGGCTATTTTAGAAGAGTATGTGGAGGAAATGGCAAGAGCAGGGATCTGAAAAGAGGGAAAATCTGCATGCATGTCGCCTTATTTATAGATAAAAAGGAAGCCAACTGGATTTAGGGTCATAGTGGACCTAAAGGGCTTGAACAGTGTGGTGGAAAGTATTAGTGTACCCATACCCACACTGACTAAGAGCATGACACATCTCAGTGGTGCTAAGTATTTCAGTAAGTTAGATTTCAAGTCTGGGTTTTACTAGCTGAAATTAGCTGAAAAAACATGCATAAGGTTTCGTTCAATAGTTCCTCGAAGAGTTGGATTTTTCAGCATCCACCGATGGGGCTGAAAACAGCACCTGAACATTTTTAGTTTTGCGCTCAGCAGATATTCGCAGACATCCTAGGAATATATTGTGCCATTTATTTGGACGACTGCCTACTCTCTAGTCCAGATTTCTCTTTACACATCAGTCATGTGGACAAGGCACTAGGTTTGGTTGGTAAAAGCAAGATAAAGTTTCACCTGAAAAATGTCTGTTTAGACGTAAATCAGTGAAATTTTTAGGGTTTGTTATAGATGAACATGGAATAAACCCGGATAAAGAAAAAAACTAGGGCTATAGAGCTTTATCCGGTGCCTAAAAACCCGAAACAAGTCCGTTAGTTCGTCGGATTATGCAATTACTATCGTAAACATGTAGTGGCCTTTGCTCGGAAGACTTTGGTCTTATCCGAGCTAACTAGAAAAATTGTACATTTCTATGGGTGAAGTGGAAGAAAAAGCGTTCAAGAATTTGAAACAGAGTATGGTCAATGCTGCCACCCTGAAACATCCAGATTTTACTAAACCCTTCTACGTCCAAATTGATGCGTCAGACGTAGCGCTAGGGGGAGTTTTGTCTCAGACACATGGAGGTGTGAGCAAAAGGAAACTACAACGACACAAGAGGTCCTTGGGATCATAAATGCGACCGAAACCTTTCGAATTTATCTCCTAAGAAAGGTCTTCTTTTTGACCACTGATCACGCCCTGTCCAGAATAGAGATTCCTATAGCTGTGTTGGGAAGTCTGTATCCTGACTGGACTAGCGGTGGAGCATAGAAACGATCCTTACCTAGGTGAGAGTGTGAAGCGCCTTAAACATCAGTGTTCGGAAGAACATTTAGATGCAACCAATAAACGGAATATATTTTTCAAGGACTATGACAGAATTCTGTACAGAATTTGGCTAGCTGACCCTCAGCAGGGTAGAGTTGAGAACGTAGCTCAAATGTATATTCCTGGATCTCTAATTAATTTTTGTAACCGAGATTACCTTACAGCACCTAGCTGTGGGCACCACGGTAGACAAAAAACATTGGATCTTATACAGTTGACTGCTGGTGGCCTAAAATGGAATATCGCAAATTATATGAAATAATGTCAGATCTGTCAAGCTTATGTGAGGCCTGACAAGCCTTATAAGGCTAAGATGCATGCTTATCAAACATTGCAGAAGCCTGGACATTCATGGTCACTTGACCTGATAGGGCCATTATTAGTCAGTAACCATAGCAACGTTTACTACTCACAATGGTCAATGACTTCAGTCGTTACGTCATTGCTGTCGAGATTACAAATAAAAAGGCTGATACAGTGGCTAAGAAATTATTTACTGGATTAATAGCTAGATATGGCACTCCTTTTCAGATCCGGTCGGACTGCGGGCAGACACCTGAATAGTGTGATGGCTAAGCTGACAAATTTATTTCAAACTAAACAAATAAATTTCACACCTAACGTGAGTCACGTTTGGGGGCTAGTGGAATCAGCTAATAGGAAAATAGAGACAGTTTTACGTAAAATTACGGCACATTGCCTAACGACTGGTGTTGCCTACATTCCTTGATATGGTATGTATTTCTTCAAACGCGATTCCGAATAGTGCCACATTAATGTTGACTCACTATTTAGAATTTGGGACCGAATTTCGGCTACCTGCATCATTGGCCTTTGAAACACCCAAGATTTTTTATGATGACGATCACGTTGTTTGTCTAGCGAGTAGACTACAAAGCAGCATTCAAGGTTACATGGATGCATAATTGGAAATCGATCGTGCGGGCACAACATTTTTATAATAAAACAGCTAGGCCTTGTAGTTACCTAACTGACGATTACGTGCTTGTCCACGATTGGACGGCTCTAAGGCAGATTTCTCACAAATTACTTGGGCCATATAGTATAATGGAGTTCATTAATGACGTAATAGTTAGGGTAGTACACTTTTTTGGATCCAGCAATAATTTTGAGAGTTCACATGAACCATGTTCACCCATAGTTTGCTAGAGGCACTAACCAACCTGTTCCGTTTAGCGGAGCTTCGGATCTTGATATATCAAAGCAAATTAATGGTGAACTATCGGAGGCTGAAATTAAATTACAAGATTTCATAGCACGACTCTTGTTGGATTCTTTAGATCATTCTTCAGAGAAGTCGAGCCAAATTTTGACTCGTCAACAGCAAACAATTCCACAGAAATAAACAAAAATAATGAAAATTCATGTAAGTGTAAATACAATGAACCATGATCGGGCCGTTATTTTCAAGAAAAGTAAAGAAAATTAGATTATGAAATGGAATTACAACGGCAAAGAGGTGGCACGCATAGTTACAACACTCGAAGCAACCAAACATACACCTGAAATAAGGCTTCGTAGGCAGGTTGAAGAGTCAAAAACTGGCAGCGATACTGAGTGGCGTAATCCTTTTTTTTGCTAAGATGGCGACGAACAAAGAAGAGTGAAAGTGTGTTGTGTGCATGGTCAGCGGCACTCCAGGTTTTGCCAGCGGCGGACGTTGCTTAGCAAAAGGAGAAAAACGGTAACTAAATTTTCCAGCAAGGTCATTGGGCTGCTGGAAAAATCGGGAGTGACGCGGTTTCATCTATACATTAATGTCATGTAGCGGAATGTCTGAAATAAAATTAGAATAAATTGGGACTCTGGAAACAGTTGCAGTAGAATTTAAGGGTTGACCATTTTATAGAGATTTTTTGTGGGCCATACAAATCCAAGATACTTAAAAATAAAAAATAAAAATAGAACTGAGTATTGATTTTGCAAGTTAAAAATGGTAGTTGGTGGAAGCCAATTGATGGTCAGAGCTACATGCTCAAGCCGGAGCTGCTGCTCCCACTTCCTGGACCACCAGGGGGGCCACCAAATTCATTTCTCCGTTCTGAAATAAATAAAATTGAACCGTAGAATTGAAAACCTAGAAAAACGAAGAAGAAATCACAAGGTAAAGGGTAAACGAAGCAAGCAGTCTGCATTAAAGACTGGCCTTGTAGGAAACACAATACACTAATCTGAGAAAGAAAGAAAAGATTACTGCCCTGACTGGGACTTGAACCCAGGACTCCCCGTTTACTAGCCGGGCGGTCTAACCATTGCACTAACGGGCCAGGTACTGGCTACAGGCTCCAGCCGACCAAAGTAGCTGTTCAATCTGATCACTGGTGACTTGAAGGCCACAAACATACATACAAGGAGGGAAAGCAATGTTGCTTCTTGCCCTCCACACTAGAAATAATGTAATAGTAAATAAAGAAGAAATCACAAGGTAAAGGGTAAACGAACCAAGCAGTCTGCATTAAAGACTGGCCTTGTGGGGAAACACAATACACTAGTCTGAGAAAGAAAGAAAAGACTACTGCCCCGACTACTGTGAGCCTGTAGCCAGTACCCGCCCCGGTAGCACAGTGGTGAGAGCGCCCAGCTAGTAAACGGGAAGTCCTGGGTTCGAGTCCCAGTTGGGGCAGTAGTCTTATCTTTCTTTCTCAGGCTAGTGTATTGTGTAACCTCACAAGGCCAGTCTTTAACGCAGACTGCTTGCTTCGTCTAGAAAAACGGTCACATAATGGTCACATTATGAATTTCACTAAGAACCAGGGATTGGGAAAGTATTAAGGTAAAACATTAACAAAATATTTTATACACGATGAATCCAAGTTAGATTAAATTAAAATCTGAATTAATTGGGTAGAAATTTGATTTAACATTGAGTGGTGGCATTTAAAGTTGCATTTAAACTTTCAGATTACGATTGCATTACAATGTGATTTGAAATGATTAATGGCTTTCAGTAACGAATTAATAATTGGAAAGTTCTGCACTCAAAGTGTCTGAAAAATAATCATGGATGGATAAGGAAAATTTAGAAATGTTATTCAGACATGGCTATGACTGAAAATTGGTAAACTACTTGAAGTTATTAGACCTAATCTTTGGACCTTTGATAATAAGAAATTAACAAAAATCAAAAGATTTGATCAAAACATTTTTCTCGGTGTAAACGGGTTAGTCAAACCTTTTTGGGGAAGTAGGGTCAAGAAAGAAAGTAACGGTAATTTTAGGGAAAAACTTTTCCCGAATTGGAAACTTAAAAATGTAAAAGAATTTTTAGGAGGAATTTGGGATTCGGGCAAGGATAGCCGAGTCTTGGAAAGAACGAATTTAGGCTTAAGTGATTGGGAAACTTCATGGAAGAATTTGAGGATTGGGTGTAGGAAGAATTGTGGATTACTGTAAACCTTCCTCAGAACCCCTCCCCCCTTCAAAGTTCAGGTTAAATTCAATGATTCGGATTCATTCATTCATGAAGTCGGATTCATTTATAATTGGAAGTCGGATTTTGGACTTAAAAGGAATGGTAGTGATGGGTCTTCAAATCCACCCCCCCCCCCGTCTTCCAAGATGTTGAGATTGGGGAGTGGGGCAAGGAGGAAAAAAAGATTTTCTCTGTTTCATATGTACTAAGTATGGAATTTTGAAAAGTAAGAAAAAAATACTGTAGCAGTTAATTGTAAAAATGAAACTAAGTTTCACTACGTACTGGAAATATGGGCATAATATTTTTTTTATTATTTTCGTTATGACCAACTCTCTGATATACATAACATGTCTTTATGTTTCATTAAATTACAGAGGGCATAGGTCCGATGGGTCATAGGTTCGGAAGGACCTAGGCTTCATGTGAAGTGTGCTAGATTCGCCTAAACTAACACAGGCGATGTAGGCGACATGAGCAAGCAACAGAGGCAGGCAATTGCCAAGCATCATTGAATTCGCCAGGGTAAAGCAGGGATAATTGTGAGGGTTAGAGAGTCGCCAAGCATCGGTGGGATGTGGTCGGCACAGTTGCCGGGGAGTCGCTACGCTGTTAGGAGGACTCACACTTCACCATACATCGTCAGTTAACATCACCTGCTGTTGTCGCCCTATTAACATCGGACTGATGTCAAACATCGGGCTGGTATCGAACATCGAAATTAAATGGACTAACACCCGATGTAAAAGTTAAAATGGCACATTGCTTGTTGCATGGATTTGAATGAAATTATAGATTGTTAAGGGAAACGTAGGAAATGGAAATAAATGGGTATGGCAAAGCATAAAATATGCACTTGACACACTGCTTGTGGAATTGGCAAAAACATTCAGAAAGAAATCCTTGACATAAATTATGGTGTGTTATGATTTGTAGTACCAAATTAGTATCAGAAGAAGTATTACCGAAATTCGTAATTTAAAAACAGGAAATAACTGGTTGATACAAGTTAAATTGATTGATGCCGTCATACATTCAGGGGACAACCAAACACTTAATTTAGGCTTTAAATTTTATGTGGTCCGAAATTGGGCCTCTTATTAATTATGAAAGAGGTTTGGCAAAAGAAAGGAATTTTTTTCCCCAAACCTTGATTCAAGAAGATTATTGCTTGATACAAGTTAATGGTTAATGTATGCAGCTATGATTGAAATATAGGTGTAATCTGGTTTAAGTATTTCTCCTTTGAATTTCATTATGGATTTTATTGTAGGATCATGTAAGAAATTTTAACACTTGGCAAAAATGAAAACTAAAATTGAAATACCCTAGGTGGACCTTGTGTCTAGACAATAAGCCCAGGCACAAGGAAAAGGGCAAGGGGAAAATAGGAATACTTTGGGAATCTCATTCGTCGAAACTTTGCATGGGTTATGCCAAACTGTTAAACATTGAAAAATATGTTGAAAAGCATTTTACACAATTTACGTAAAGCCATTATGAGCACATGCGCACAAATTTGGATGGAATATAAAGATAGTGTTTTCAAAATTAAAACTGAATACACGTGTGCACTTGACATTTCCTGTTTAAACTTTTATATTTCAAATTGTTGTGAAGCATACACAATTTTCAGGAACTATTATAGTCCCGCAAAGTGATCAAGCCATTAAAGGTGCATATAAAGACATTGGACAACAGATGTGGATAAGTCTCAAAATGTATAAAATAGGTATTGAACGGATTCTTGAAAATGGATTAAAGCGTAGGCCTAAGTGCAAGGGCAAGAAGAAATTGGGAATTAAAAACTGAGGAAATTTTAGTTTACAACCCTATGGGCAAATTTAAATTAATTGGTACAAGTGTGAGTTTTTAAGAGGTCTCAGAATGATTAGTAAAACAAAAGTGAAATTCAAAAATGCTTTGTAGCTAGACGATGTGTGTAGGTGCAAACTTATGGGAAAATAGTGAAAATGACTCTAATATTGGTTGAGGTTAACTTGGCTTGCTTGATGGTATCCAAAATTAAGGAGGACATTTTGTTAACAATTTAAAGAATGTTGAAATTAATTAAATCAATGTCGTTAGGACGTAGATGATATAATTTGATGAGATTCATTAATTTTAATTTTATAGGCCTATGTGAGCTGGGCGAGAAAAAAAAATGGTGGTTGAAAAGTAAAATTTTGGGGAACGAGGCAAAATCAGATGGCAAATTGATGCAATTTGAAGAATATGATTACATTCAAAATTAAGAAATTTTAAAAGTAGAAAGTTAAAATTCTTGGGGCTTACCTCGCTCTTTCCCGCATTCAAAGCAGAAGGGTGGACATGGTGAAATGGACTCGGTGCTGGAGGAACCGGAGGAGGAGGAAGGAGCCCCAAATCCTGAAGGGGGCCCACGGCGGAGGGGGGTGAGAGCTGGCAGAGCCCTGGGAGCAAGTAGACGGAGCTGCTCCCGCCGTAAGAATTCTGTCTCAAGGGCTTGTGCACGCCAACAGTAGACATCAAAAGGTTCGGTTGGCATGGGGAAGGGCAAAAAGTATGGATAACGTAAATGTCGACAGAAAACGGCCTTCCCTGGATTACAAGTGCTGTAGTGATTAAAGTATCTAATTTGGCGGGCACTTTTGGTTTCGGGGGGCGGAGCACCAAGCGGAGGCGGTAAAGGAATACCGGCCAGGTATTGCAAGTTTAAATATAAGCTCCGCATAATATATGGAAAAATCTCTTCCCCATCCAACACCGGAGGAGTTAGAATCTTCCCAGTTGGGGGGCGCAGAACAGCATTGGGACTGCATAGGTAATAATTACCTAAAAGGACCACTATTTCAGCATTCGCGGACAATGTTTGCAAGAAAGCTTGAAATTCCGGACTAAGCTGAGCTATGCAGTTGGATGCAGGAAAATTAAGTGCAGGTGCAGAGCGCTTCTTGGGCGGCATTTTGGAAACGAAAAAGTTTTGGAGCACGGAAGAAAAGCGGGCGAACAATTCGAAGATACAACGTCGTATGAAAAATCAACTGTCAAACTTTAGCTCTGAAAATTGGGCATACATGTGAGTGGTCAAGTGATCGGGGGTCAGTGTGACGTCAGGTAAGGGTCCTTCACACAATCATACCCCCAAAAATGAAAACAACCAATGCTCATAGCTCATGCATCTATTCACTTGGTAAACATGCCCTCAGAAAGGCGGCGAGTTAATCTCGCCCCGGTTTGGCTTAGTGACGCGAACGAGAGTAGGAGCATCTCTGTTATAGTGCTGCGACCTTGTCGCATCCCCTCTCGTTGACAAAATTAATCCTTTCTAGACCTTGGTGGGACCTAAAATCGAGGTCAAGTAAGGTTGAAACGCATCTGTGGTCAGCTTCTAAGCTTTCTTAAAAACACCCCTCTAGCTGAAAAATAAAATCAACAGAAACACAGTACTGGCTAAAATAAAGCAGTACACAGAGAACTGAAAAATGTAATTTTATTGTACATTTTCTTCACAGACTGAAAGTTGACGAGTGGCTTGAAGAGACCAAATGTTGGAATTTTGTGTTGACTCTAAAAATAAAAACTGTTGTAATGTTTTTTTTCTTCTTCCTGTGAATTGACTGATTGCAGGAGCGACATAAAGGTGTTGGCACACAGGATGACGGAATGTGGAGAAAACGAGGGAGAAATACGAATGGGGGAAAGAAAAATTGAACATGCAATTAAACGATAAGTGAATGACGAAAACTCACCTGTTCAGCTGATATTAAAAATGTGCATGTTCTTTACGATAGAAGGGGACGATAAAAAGGAAATGATTCCCCCCCCCCCTCTCCGACGGAAGTGTGAAGTTGGTTGTGAAACTTGATTGTTACCCACGGAAGTTACAATGTTGTGTAAATGAAATTGTGGGTGATGGTTTGGATTTACATTTTAATGATGTGGTGAATTATTAACTGGTTGTGACTGTGCATGGGGACTTCGTCAGTCACTAGTCAAAATATAAAATTTTCAAAATTAGCATGGTTATAGCTGTGTGTGGAATTTGGGGAGCAGTCCATAGCAGGGGACAGGATTTCTATTAAAATTGGCTGGAGGAAGTACGGCCCAGTCAAGGAAAAAAAATGAGGTTAATAATTTAAAACAACTGTAACTTTAAAGTAGTCACATTAAAATGTTTTTTTTATTTATTGTGTCAAATTAACACCACATGAACTACAGTGTAGTAGTTGTATATATGTGATGCAAACAAAATTAAGATTACATGGTGTGGTTAAAGAAAACGAAAAAGGACTAACACAATACCCCCCCCCCCCCCCACTACTCCCCCAATTCCCATTTTACTCGTGGTCATGGTTGGAAGTTGACAGTTCAAGGATCACGCCTTGACTGTCGTAAAAACTTCTTTGCAGTTCGGATTGTCCCGGTCTGGAACGCGTTAAGTGCCGAAACGGTCAACATGAGCACAGTGACAGGATTCTATAAAATGCTGATGACCGGGCCATTGTCTCGATTTTTAAAACGGCATTAAATCCAAATTTGGTGGGCCACTGCGTTTTTTTTTAATTTTGGATCCGGTGTCAGTGGCTCACAACCCTTCCGGTACCCTTCCACCCATTGGTGGTAAATGTACACATTATTATTATATTATTATAATACAAGTATAGTATAAGTAGCAATATAAAAAAAAAACGAACGTAATGAAAACACGTGATTAAATATCAGACTTTACAAATAATAAACAGAAATTCCAGGTTAATGCATAATCATCCAATCTTTTAATTGTTTTTTTAAAGTAGAATATTTATCAATAAAAAATAAATTTTCAGGTAGCGAGTTATGTATAAATGGCAGAGTGCAATTACTGTTTCGTTTTCCGTAAGTGTTCCTAACTAGTGGCAGTTTTAATTGTAATGTTGTTCGTCGTTTAAACATTACATTTTTATCAAAGGAATTAAACATAAAAAAGTAGTCTCTTTAATACAATGACATAGTTTCTTAATTGTAAAATATCTAGGATACCATAAACTGGAAAAATTTCCCAAGTTGAGCAGAATTTATTACGTTTAAATAGAATTTTAATAACCTTGTTTTGGATGCTTGCAGTCGTTTAATTAAGTAATCCAGCGCAAATCCGTAAATATCGATACTGTATCTTAAATGTGATTCAATCCGAATGTAGGAAGAAAAACCCCCGGAAAGAAATAACCCGGTGAAAAAATCCCAGCCCCAAAACCCCTTGCTAAAAAAATCCCCAACCAAAAAAATCCCTGGTAAAAAAATCCCCAACCAAAAAATCCCCGGTAAAAAAAATCCCCAAAATTCAGTACTGTCGTTTTCGGAGGTTGTGTGCAGCCCCTGACAAAAAGTCTGGAATGCTAACTTCGTCATTATAAATTTGCAGGCACAGATTATGGAGCCTTTCTTGCATTCGTTTATACATAGTTTTTGTTCTTCGTTTTGGAGGGGTCCCATTTTTATTCTTTTGGATTTTGAAATCATCTGCTGGTTGTTCAGCCAGCATAAGTTTAATAAGTTTCCCAGATTGGAGGATGGTTTTGTCCTACAAGACAACTAAAGCGATGATTCCATCCTTCCACAACGTTATTTGTTCTGTCAGTATTCTGAACAGTAGCTACGTGAACATTACATTCTTCGGAGGGGGTGTCTTGGTGGAACATTTCGAAATCGAATTCTTCCTAAAGCGTTTCCAAGTCTTCTGAACGAGCCTGTTACGTAAACACGATCGAAATATTCAATAAAATCTTCTAACTCTGAAGGTGAGATTGATGTAAGTGACGCATTCCTGCAATTTTTTAGGTAATCTGCAAAGGATGTATAACATATTTCCCTGGTACGCCTTAAATTGGTACATCAATGTACCAAAATTCGTCGCATTGGTTTGAAAATATATTTTTTGTTCTCGAGGTAGGCAAAAAAAAGCAATATCATCTCATTGGTTTCAAACTATAATTTTTGTGCACGAGGTTAAGGAACCGAACGCGCACATACGTCACCGCAGCGTCAACGCGGGTTAATAAAATGCACGTGTGCATTGGTTGGCTGCGTCACCGCAGCGTCGACTAGCGTCCAAAAACGCACGTGTGCACCGGCGCTACCTGAAGCAACTCTTCACGTATACTTTGCGTTTTGTACTCTAGCAACACGTAAAGCACAGTAATGGAGCCTACACCAAGTGGCACTCTTATAACGTACAGTTGCAAGAAAAGAATACATTCGACCCCCGGTATTGCAATTTACGTAAACCAGGTGATATTTTTTTTTAGAATTGGGAATTTTTTTACTGGGGCTATTTTTGGCTGGGGATTTTTTAGCTAGGGATTTTTTAGCGGAGTTTTTTTCACTGGGGATTTTTTTCCGGGGGCTTTTTTACCGCGACCCATTCAATCCATGCATAGTAAAGAATGGTTTTATTTTTAGTATTTAATATTGGACTTATCGGATGTAAACGTTTTGTTGATAATAGTCTTAAAATTATTCATAGTGATTCACTCACAAACACGTACATGACACTGGGGCATGGTCCTGTGAGAGCTTGGAGTCAACAGCTGTCATGGTCTGGAACGGATTTAAAATATTGGATCATTTAATGAAAGGTCAGAGAGAGGATTAAAATGGGAAAAATAATTGCATGTAATTGTATGGGGACACCTTTTCAAAAGCATGGTACTCTCCTTCTCTGTAACACAGCCAATAGGAGAGTTGGTGATGCAAGGTATAGAATCGAAGTTTGAAATGTGAGACTAATCAAAAATCCATCAATCGTGACATGGATAGCGATTGTGTTAGGAAGTTGCCCCTTTTTTGTTCAAACAAGGCTGTTCATCAATGGTTAGGTTTTGGCGGCTTATGTCGTAGGACCGTCGTTCACTGCCATTGTTGCAAAGGACGGGAGAACAGGGTGTGAAAAGATCTAAGGCGGCATACAGGGTCCCCAGGGAAAGGAACACAAAACTAACATTTCTCATTGTTTGAAAATTTATAAAAGTGCGTCATTACGTCATCCTGAACTTCACACATGACTTCCGTATACGTGGCCACTCGTAGAGTATGTCCGCCAACTACACAGCGACTCCCATCCACAAACGCAATCAGCACAGCAATCGCACACTACACTCTACAGTTCCTCCTCAGCACATTTCAGAAACTACATGACAGCATAATTGCTACTGGAATCTGATGCACGTTTTGCGGTTATTCTCTGGTTTTACTGTGTTATGGTTTGGTCTAAAAAAGGAATTATATACTTCTTCAGACTTAATTTTTTGACTGAAATTGCTTGCCATATACCACTGCAGAAAAACTAGTGTAAAGACTAGGGATTGTGAAAATGGCATCAGGGTTTCAGTAACAGTTCACAAAGGTACTAAGCTAGTCACGGATCAGCAAAATATTGGTAGGATTTCTTTTGTAAGCCACTACCCGTGGCTTGAAGAGTTAAAAGAGTTATATCAGAAAATGTTTATTAGCCTTAGCAAAAAGAATGAACAATAGGGTATGTCACTTACATTGGAACTGTCTAAAAACAAGTACATCGAATATCGAATGAACAAGGTAACAATAGACAATCTATATACCTAAGATCATAATATTTGTTTTTTTGTTTGTGTGTCGCCAGATCACCGAGATTCCCACTGCTAACTATTGAAGTCGTATGCTGCTAACTATTGAACTGTACGTATAAGTAATGATTCGAACTTGCTTTTCAACAAAGAGACAAAGTACTGATGACGTCATCTTTTTTTTTCCAGCCACAATATTTTCATGCAAACGAGATCTAAACTTCTATATCTTTTAACCCTGGACCTAACTAGATCTAACGAAAGCCTGCACGACTGCTAACGGGAAATCAAATGTATGTGAGTGTGTAAGTGTCAGCAGTGGGAATGTAAATAATACGTATTCTATTGACATCCGGTATGAGAATATCGATAATCTTTATTCCGCCAAAATCCGTAGTGGGGATCTAGGCCTCTATGCCTCTTACCCTTGGATCTAACTAATTCTAACGAAAGCTTAGACGACTGCTTTCGGGAAATCACAGTATTTTCATGCAAGTGGGAAATCACAACAATGCTCTACAAAACCGGCCATATACAGGGGGAGGGGGAGGGGGCTGCCCTTGTACACAACTAAGATACAATAAAACAATAACAAATATAGGTCGTATGCCAACCAAAAAAGTAATAAAACAAGATAATACGTTACAATACTGTGCAGCAGGCCTTCAGTCATCTGAAGTTAAGGTGGCTACTCACCGCTAAACAACATTCCTCCAATAAACTTATCAAGGCAAATAGGCCTAAGACTATTTTTAAAGGTTCCTAAGGTAGCAGAGTTCACCACTATTGGTGGGAGAGAATTCCAACAGTTTACAACTTTAGCTCCGAAAAGGTTCTTCCTGACACCAGTCTTGAAATTACTCACGAGAAGCTTCCAGGAGTGCTCCCAAGTTCGCTCACCCATACGTTGGTCGAAGAAGATTGTGTAGTCAACATCAAGTTGGTCATACAGAAGCACGGAAGTCAAATATAAGTTCGATCTATGTCTCCTTAGTTCGAAGGAGTCTAGTTTGAAAATTTTTAGTCTGTCTACATATGGCACATGTGAGGGTTTTAAAGATTTGGTGAAACTACGTTGGACAGATTCAATAATATCTACGTCCTTTAACAGGTGTGGGGACCAGACAGGGCTTGCGTATTTGAATTAGTGAATTATTGGTAGGATCTTTTTCGTAAGCCACTACCCGAGTCGTGGATCGGTAAAAATACCGATATAGGCTACAGGGTGGCTATCATAAGCCACTAACCAAAGCTTGGATTGGTAAATACTGTTACAATTTCTTTCATAAGCCACTACCCGAGTCGTGAAATATTGGTAACAGCTACAGGATCACTTTCATAAGCCACTAACCGAAGAGTAGATTGGTGGAGTACTGGTAGTAGCCTTTTTGGAAGCCACCAACTGAGGAATGGATTGGTAAAATATTGGTAGGATCTCTTTGGTAAGCCACTAAGAGTCGTCGATTGGTGAAATATGGGTAAGATTTCTTTCGTAAGCCACTAACTAAGTTATGGATTGGTCAAATTACGATTTCTATTGTAAGCCACTACCTGAACCATGGATCGGTGAATACTGGTACACATGATCAATTTCGTAGGCTATTGGTAAAATATCAGTAGGATCTCTTTCGTAAGCCACTACAACCAAGTGGTGGATCGGTGAAATTTTGGTAGGATCGGTTTCGTAAGCCACTCAATAAACAGAGTCGTGGATGGGTGGAACATTGGCAGGATTTCTTTCATAAGATATGCCGCTGGCAGCATCGATTGTGGTTTTACAATGCCTCGGAGTCTTGACGCAATCTGGTTTCTTCTCCATCATGAAGTAGGACAGGTTAATTTTGTCAACTTGTATTCCTGTTATGCGAACAGACTTCGGACAATAAAGTTGTAACAAAGTGGACTCACTTACGAAAACAATGGTACTTCATGCCTAATACTGCTCAATGCTGTGTGCACTGTGGGCAGCTAACTTATGAAAGGAAGGGCATTTCATACAGAAGACTGATCA
>JAHWFP010053940.1:0-18081 GCA_023313725.1 Lithobius niger | reverse complement strand
AATTAAAACCCCTGAATTCAGGGCGGGCGATGTCGTACTCGACCACGTCGCTTATTTGATAGCGGGCAGTCGAGACACAGCAACGGCGTTAATTGCTGTCACTATCTGGTTCATCTTTAAATAAAGAAAATTGAACGACAAAGATTAAAATTCAATTCATAAAATTATGAATGCATGTGAAATTGACATATAAATTGGTTCATTGTAAATATACATCTTTCGCACGTAGAGATACGTGCTGTTACCTTAATTCTCTCACGTTCATAAGAACAATATGGAGGGAAATCACTGTAAAATGGTATACGGGATTAGGATGTTCAAGCATTTGAATACAGCTGGAACATATTCCTTCCCGACATAATGGTATAACAGTATAACTTCGTGAGTGATCCAAACCTCCACCCCACCCCCCAGTTAAAAGAACTTAATAAATAGTCCAAATTAAAATGAAATCAGTAAATATTCATTTAAGACTATAAGTTACTACCACTCTTAAATTCACCATTTAGAGTTCAAACGTGCAGCAGAAAATTAAATTTTCTACGCGCAGAGAGCCTAATACATTTTAGCGCTTAGTTCGCGCGGCCGCGCTCATTGCGATTAAGAAGCTCAAAACCAAGGATTTTGTAAAGATACATTCCCAATATTTACCGGATGGTTACCGGACATTCAAAACTAATGTTTTATATCATTTAAACTTGTACATACTATATAAACTTGTACGGTAAACAAATTTTACTAAGATTAAAATACCACATCCCCTACCCCCCCCCTACTGGATATTTTTAGAACTAGCATTTCACTCACACTCTAGTCATTCTAGACAGTATGTTATTCTTGAAACGGAAACGGTGCCAAATAAATAAATAATAGGCTATGTAGGAGTCCAGTTTCATAAAATTAGTTTGGACTACCTTAGCCAAAGTAAAGTTATTATACAAATAAATAATAACATCACTACATGGCACGGATTCCCTTTCACGAACGGAAAATATAAAAAGCATTTAAGGACATTCATTTCTTAAATTTAAGAAAGAAATAAAAATGAAGGTCCTAAACAGATGCTACTTTAATTATTTTAAAGGCATAAGTTACCAAACTATTATGAAACGGAAGTTGAACGAACTGTTCATAGCTATGCTATGCTGTTTAATTATACACCCATAAGGATATGAATTATAAAATTAAAATTATTACTAATAGTAAGCAATATTTGCATTTCACATCCATAAGGAAATGGATCATGAAACGACAATTGCAGTTTCATTTATTTTAAAACCAGTACGTAGAAATTCCTCTACCAGTGCTTCAAATAAATTAGCACCACGTTGTTAATAAAACAACATATAAATAAATAAAAAATTGATTTTATACCATTTCATGTAAATGTAACTTACCAAAAGGCCTACAATTCATAGTGCCTATACCAAGCAAACTTGAAAATAAGTATTTTGCTTCAAAGTAACTCAGTTTTACTTTTGAGAACCATTGAATTAAAATTAAAACACTTTAGGAAAAATGTGCTTGTCAAAAACGACATATTTTCTTGCTCAAGAAGCAATAATGTATTTTCAAATGCATATATCGCATTAGATTTTTTTTAAGACCCATTATAATCAATAATTAAGCTTAAATCGGATAATATTGCGATAAAGATTTTAATAAGCTTCTGGAAGTTGTTTAACAGGAAATATTTTGCATAAACAAATTTGATATCATCATTTCCACTTCCAGCATATCAAAACAGTAATATTTACTAGCCAACATGTGAATAAAATTTAAAATTTAACAGCGCATGATGGAAATTGATAGACAATTCATTAAAATAATAAATAAGAAAAATTTCTTACCGTATTGCCCATCATGGCAGACGGGACAATCGAGCCTACAAAGTCCAGGGCGACGGCACTGCTGGACGCCGCTGCCGGAGGCTCCCGCATCGATGATATCTGGGTCTTGAATATGATAGATGCGGGCTAGATCCGGAAGCGGCGGCTAACCCTCTAGCAGGTGGTCTGCAAAGAAGTCGGAGAAATCATCCGGCAACTGGTTGTTTAGCAGGAAAGCTTCCTGCTGACGGGCGGCCTCTTCATGCTGCGCTAGGGCTCGATGCAGGTTTTGCTGCATGAAGAAGGTGTTTTCGGCGTTGACCACCCGCCAGAAATATGAAGCAAACTCTTCGGTTCCATGAGCAAACGGAGGGAAAGTTACATAACGGCAATGCAGACACCGTCTTGCCGTTATGGGGCTGCACATTAAATAGTAGAAAAAAAATTTTGGGGGAGCGAAAATGAAAGTGAACTGTCGGATTGAAGTACACAACTTCGTGTGCGGGAAAAATCACGAAATTTCCCAGGTCCAAAATATTGTGACCCAAAAACGGACATTGGCAAAACCAATGGGTGCAAAGTAAAGGCTTGACGTCACGAAAAGGGGCCGTCTCTTTTTCCTGGGGACCTAGCTCACCCCCTCTGCTCGCATAGTGACCATCAACTATTGTTTACATGGCCTCGACCAGGCCGCATTTTGAGGTCAAATCAAGCCAGCATGGCCCAGAGCCGTGCCCCAACCCTTTCAACCCACCGACCACTTTCGTTTATTGCCCAACCCCCTACCTCAGTAGAGAGAGTGACCATGCTCAATTGCACTCATCTGCAAGTGAAAGGGATGGTCGAAGTAGGTCAAGATGGCTCAACCTTGACCATGACAACAGTTGCTACCCACCCAAGAAGCTAAACTTAGCAAACTCACTGTATAGTGGGGAAACTCAGAAATACTCTTTTGAAAATACAGAAAAATCTGAAACATTATTTCAATGAAATAAAATCATTTAATTCATGTATAAGGTCACAGATATATACAAAAATGTAAATAATTGTGATATGTTTTCAGATAACCTGAAATATAGTGAATGTAACATAACTAATGTAGTCCAAATTCATGTATTTTCAGAAAATTGTGCAACATACAGTGAATTGTGGAAAAGCGTCAGGATGGCAGATAAATGGAGAAAAGAGGCTGAATCATAGAACAGGGATCATTCCATCATTATCCAGGACTAATGAATAAAAAGAAAGTGATTCCTAGCCTCGTGGTGAAAACATCTGTGTAAATTATACACCCCACCCCTCCTTGCCACGACACTTATAACTTAGTTGACACTTCCTATGCAAACTTAACAATGTGGAATCTTTAAGTTAATTGGGAAACTCATATTTGTCATGATATTATATTTGCATAAATTAATATTCACATAAATTATAATATGAGTATAGAGAGCTGCATATATTCATGCAGACATTCAAAGTTAATATTAATAATCAAGACAGTGCATAAAAGCACGATGTTTATTTTAAGATACAAAGCTCCAAACAGGACATAACAAGTTCAAACAAGCCAAAGCTCAAGGAGGTGCGTCATCGTACCAGGTGTGGAGATTGGGGTCAGCAAAAGCTATTAACGTCGGGGTCCTTTAGATAATTATAGGGAAGGGTTAAAGTGAGTGACATATCAGAGCAAACAACCTTGCAGGTGGATCCTGGTTTTGACAGGTGATCCACTCCCACTACAATTATCTGAGGTAAAAGCAATTACTGGTGGCATACCTGCCAAACGACAGGGATGGTGACTCATCAGGCTATTAACACATAGAGGGGAACCGAGTCTATATAAGCAAAGCCTAGAAAAGAATAGCAGTCAGTTATCACCCATTGTAAGTTGCATCAGGTCGTCTCCTCCTAGTTGGCTCGCGACGGGAAAGGTGTAAGGCTTAGCCGGGTCCGGACGATTTGGGGTGCCGATGGATTACAGCTAAGTACTTGTATCGAGTTATGATATAACAATCATTGACGTATTGTAGTATCTTAACGGAAATCATAATAGAGTAAGGATAAGCAATAGCTTATCATTGTTGATAGTTATCGAAGGTTTAAATGGTTGTTATTGAATTTATGAATAGTAGTGCTGACTTCAATCTTGACTACCGTAATTGCATAAGCAATCTATTAACGGCGTATCTAACTAAGTAAGAGCCATTTCAGATTAGATTGCTGTATGCCAGTAGCCGAATTAAATGAACAAGTAATCTATTTGGTGTCTATGAGTCTTTATTTTACAGTGTATATGTAAGTGCATTTAGTATAAGCCATTCTGACATAATATGGGTTTCACACAGAAATAAACCTATAACATATTGACTTGTAACTTGGAAATCATTCCTCTTACTTATTGTAAAATGCAGTTAACTTGGAAATCATTCCTCTTACTTATTGTAAAATGCAGTTAACTTGGAAATCATTCCTCTTACTCATTGTAAAACGCAGTTAACTTGGAAATCATTCCTCTTACTCATTGTAAAACGCAGTTAACTTGGAAATCATTCCTCTTACTTATTGTAAAACGCAGTTAACTTGGAAAACATTCCTCTTACTCATTGTAAAACGCAGTTAACTTGGAAAACATTCTTGTTACCCATGGTAACACTCATTAACGAAGAAAGAAAAAAAAAAACCATTGCTGTTACCCATGGTGCAGCTTGTTACGTTGGAAAATATTCCTGTTACCCATGGTAAAGTCATTAATTTGGGAAAACATTCCTTTTACAAATTGTAAAATTGATAACGTGTAAACACACTGTTGATACCTATGGTAAAGCACACTTAATGTTAATTACGTAAAATGATTCGCTATGTGAATCCAATTTGCTTAACGTTAATTACGTAAAATGATTCGCTATGTGAATCCAATTTGCTTAAAGGTGAGGTACGCGTAATACCTGGAACGCCAGACGTAAGGTCAATTTAATGGTAACACTAAGTTTCAAAGTACCTCACACGTAAATCCTTAAGGAACAGATTACACACTTTTGAAGGTTTGGTGAGTGGCAGGTCATGCTCACATGTAAGTTATGAATGGCAGGTCACATTCATACAGATGTCAAGAGTGGCAGGTCACACTTCTTGAGGGTTTTGTGAGTGGCAGGTCATGCTCACAGGTAAGTTATGTATGGCAGGTCATACTCATCCGGTCATTTCGATTTTAAGTGATAAATTTCACTACTGAACAAGATATTCAAAATTAAAGTGAGCAGGCATAGGCTAAGTTAAACAGTTTGCCATGCAACGCTTAGTTACCGCTGATTTTACGGAAGCATGCATTAATCTAAATTAAACAGTTTGCCATGCAACGCTTAGATTCTCGGAAAAATTTTACGGATGCCGCGCAACTTCTAAGTTAAACAGCTTGTAAATACAACGCTTAGATACCGGAAAAATTTTTTCGCATGTCATGCATATTCTAAGTTAAACAGCTTGCCATGCAACGCTTAGATACCGGGAATTTCACGGGTGCCTTGCATTTTCTAAGTTAAACAGTTTACTATTCGCAACGCTTAGATGCGATACTGTTGGTCATGGCAGATTATTGCAAACCTGAATTGAAAAAAAAATAATGATAATAATAATAAAGCAGCATAATTGGAGAAAAAAAAATGTTGTTTGATTGCTGCAATTCGATTTAAATTTAAATCATAGGTCTCTGGAATTTTAGAATTCCAGTCTTCTAACTACGCCTGTGTATTGGTCGCTTACGTTCAGGAGGACCAATGTAGGTAGCACATGGCATAAAACAGTTCTTTTCCAGGCAAAAAGAGCTCGTTTTAAAGGTAATTGCCTTACAGACAAATCACTCTATAACAAGCACTCTAGTAACGAATACGAGTCGCTAGAGCATCGCACGACATCAGGGTCGAGGATTGTACTGATCACAATTCTGCGGTATAACATATTTATTGTGAGGCAACGCAATAATTTCTTAAAATTCATGTTTGCTGGCGGAACCTTACTGTTAGGTTCGACGTGAGCATGTAGTCAAAATGGGTTGACACACACATACATGAACAAGGTTCTTAAAATACATGATAGACGGCTTTCCGTATAGATCGGTTTGAACTGTCGCTTGGTAGTCAAAAGGGAAAACAGACAAACATGAATACACATGTTTCTTAATAAACTACGATTGACGGCTTTCCCCATGGGTTAGTCTAAACTATCTCGTAGTAGTCAAAATAGGTGAAACAAATACAAGTAAACACGTAAAACATTTTACACACCACATCAATCGAGCCGCATGTATGAATGAGTTGCAGTACTCGCTATGCTGTTTCGAATAAATGAAACGTAGAGTCAAATGCAGACACTAACAAAAATACCACCAAAACGTGGAGCATGTGAAAATAATTTAAATATTAAGTACGCAATAAGCACACAATCGTGAAAATTTTCATTGGGAATAGCAGTGAATGACACTTACATTGAGGGGTTAAGTGAATACGACTTAACGGGGGTAATAAAACAGGTATCCTGTCCCCTCCCTTGTTCAAATGCTTATTTTGTTACTATGTAGCATGAAAATTTTACCAAATAAGTAAAAAGCATGATAGAACCGATTTTGATAACTTGGTCGCCAGTTTTAGTCCCAATATGAGACCGAACAAGTGATATATTCAGAAACATACAAGCTTCTGGGCGACTCGTGTATGTAGCATGCATATGATATTTTATTATCTATGAAAACTGTGTATTCCGATGAAATCTCGTTGCTGTTGGTACTACAGGAAATATTTAAATTTGACAATGTCAAATAGTATTGTTCGAATCGAACCATGGATATTCCATATTTTAATTACTTATTTGCCCACGGGAGCAAACCGAAGTCACATTTGGCTATAAAAAGTGACTTTTCTTCCAAATGTGGAGAGGCAAGATAACAAGATTTCAAAGGGAAAATGTTGAAAGTTGCCAAAACATAGCTAGTAACGCTAGTGTTTTCTTTCACTCCCCCAGCTAGAGCAGAAAACTAGGCCAAATGGTTGGCAACGTAATTACCGAGGGTAGAGAAAACCCACTCAGCCTTGAACGACCTTGGCCGGACCAGTGGCCAACTCGAGGTCGAAAGTAAGAGCACTACACGATATGAGAAAGTTACACGCCTCCCTCGTTGAAAGTGAGAGGGATAAACAAACCCATGTGGCCAGCCCAAGGAAAGCGAAATACCATTTAGTTCAGATCAACAGCAACAAAGTTAAATTTATTAAAATGGAGTTCAGTTACATGGAGAATGCGCTCTCGAGTCTTGTATGCACTTAAGCCATACAATATTTTATTCCAATTCCACCCAGATTAGTATTGCTCGATTAATGTAGCAATTTAATCTTGCTGTACATAATTATTGCTCTGATTTCTGTGAAGGTTGTTTCTTTACCTCAAAGAAAGGTGCGTTTTTCCTAGTCACACAGCAATTAACTTTGGGCCGCCGGTGAATGCGAAATTCTTGCTTAATTATGTAAAGCAGTTTCTGTTATAAATGAGCTGGGTTTGGAAGCTAAAATAAGGAACCACTAAAAAGGTACCATGATTTTAGGATGAACAGGGATTATGTAGGGAAATTAATAATGGCTTAATTAATATTCATAACAGAAACAATACAATTAATTAATTGGATGCATATTGCATAATATCATATATTTATTAAATGCATGAGCCGAGTATTTATTTGGACAGATCAAAACGACTCCATATAGCAATTATAATTGGGAGTCCTTCTTCAAAGACGACCGAGAGGCGGCAAGATCATTTGAGACTGAACAAGTGTAATTACACCTATTGTTAGAGTTTAAAGGATGGCATTACCAGCTGACATTATTTACGACAGTTTCGTAGAAGCTAAATAACTTTCTATAACTAGATTTAATTACGATAAGATCGTCGCTCATGAACGATCACTACGTGGAATAACAATAAGTTCCTCCCACACGGGGTGGCGGCATTTACCTTCAAAATGCCGCGTACGGGGAACAATTAATGAACCCGAACGCAACAATAGAATGATTGACAGGCAGAGTGGTCCTAATTAATGATAAGGGCCCAAGCTGTCCAAATGTTACTATATTTAGCATTTCAATAATAAATCAATACTACAATGGATTGATCATGGCCGATAACGCTACAGTATTTAAGCTGAACCTCGGAATGCGTGATATCATCCGACTCACCAGACGCTTAACTGTTGTTGCTGTTGTCAAATTCCGAAGGCCGCAATCCAGAAGTACGCTAGGCAGATTTCCGTGCCGGGTTAGCAACGAGGCTTCGCCGTCCAGCCGACCCGTGGGCCCATGGCCGCACTCAAGCTTCAATAAATGAGCTAAGTATTCTGATTGATTAGCGATAGCTAATTGTGTTATGCTTAACTAGTACCAAGCCGTACGCTGCTAAATTAACCCGAGATTCCTTTAATTAATATAGAGAATATCATAATAATTAGGTTTACCGCTCGACTTAATCCGTAATTAATTCGTTCGACTCATTGCCGATAATTGTAATCGTACAATCAATCATAATAATCTGTCACTGATTTAATTGGCCATATGTGGGGTCAATATTGTGTACAGCGGAGTGTTGATTAAAGGCCCAGTATAATTGGATGTTTGCTTATTATTTAGCCTACCTATTTTATACTTGATTAGTGTTTTATACAATTGTTTGCCCTTCTGCCATCCTAGACCCATAATGTTTATTCTAGTCAAATGGTCACTGGAATAGAACATTACAATGGAGTCATAAGTGTGATTCAATTCCCCCTAATGCCCGAAAAGAAAAAATAATACCAATAATTTAAGAGCATTCAGTTGTATTTTATAGAAAATACTGCCATTTTCCCACACTTTACAGTCTTTAAAAAGCTGAAAATTTAGCGTTAAAATTCGGGTTTGATTTTTTTTTTACCCCAATAGACAACAACATAGTTGGTTTGTTTGTAAACAGAATTTTAACAATCAAAAGTACGGGAAAATTTAGTAGCCTATTTATGGAAATAGCGCTGGTTAAGTTTTGTTGGAAAATAACATTGTTGATTTTGCTTGTAGCCTATCTTGCAATCGTTTATGAAAATAGTTGATTGACATGTTCAATGCTATGAAATATGTTCAAGTGTATTATCTTGTGTGCATTTAAAGTGTATTTGCTTTGAATTTTCCACAATAAGAGGAAATTTTGGTTAAATTTTGGTTAAACTTATAGGCCTAAATTTAGTCCAATGCATTTGGTTTATTCGTCACTACAGTGCTAATTTTGTGTGAAACTGGTCGTGGTTGGTCTTAAAATAACCACCGTCAAATTATTGCCGACTTCAGGTGTTAAAATTTGGGAAAAATTTCCTTATTTTCCATTTTAAAGGGAAAATTCATCATTTTGGTGCGAATTTGTTGAAAATTGTACAAAAATTTTTAAAGTGCTTAAAACTTAAGACTTTGTGCTACAAATTAAGTTTAAATCCATCCTAAGCTTAAATATTTGCTTAAAATCTAGTTAAAATCTAGTAAAATCTAGTAAAATCTAGTTAAATAATGCTTAGAACTAGAAGTAATCGTGCTAGGGGCACAGTTCAAGTCTCTTCGAGAGGCAGACTAATTAGAAGGCCAGTGAATCGCCAAGATTTTGTGGAATTTACAGATGCTTCAGTTAGTACTACTAATTTAGACAATACTAATACTACTCAAAATGAATCGGATACAGAATCAGAGTATTCTGATTCCATCGACAAGATCGATGATGCAGTAAATTTGCCTCCTCCCAAACGAGTTCAATCTCGCTCAGCTAATCGCTCAGCTCAAAATAAGGCTAACGCTAAAGATCGAACTAGAACTAGGTCTCCACGTAATAAACGTGCAACTCAGACATCTTTAAATTCCCGAGTACCACTTAATACTCAAGTACCAGTACATAATCAAGTGCCTCCCAATAATCAGGTGCACGCTAACCAAAATGAGTCATTTAGCCAAAATATACCTCTAAATGAAAATGTACCGTTAAATCAAAATACGCCATTAACCCAAACAGTGCCGTTAAATTTAGTAACGCCACAGGACAATCGGGTAACGCCAAACTTAACACCAACTATGCCTACTTTGCAAATGCAAACAAGCGCTCAAACACCGCTTAATATTCAAGTGCCAAAAAATTCGCAAATGCCGAATCATTCCCATGTTCCCATTACTCCAAATGTAGTAATAAATTCCCAAATTTCAGATGGAAATCAAACACCGCTAAATTTGACCCCTAACCATAGTAGCGGACGACAGGGTGATTCGATGGATGAATCTCGCCTTCAAAAGATTTTAGATCATACTTTAGCAGTATGCTTGCAATCAAATAGTGATAATCTTAAGGCAGTAAATGATAATCATTTAGAAGTGCTGAAAACTATTACCGAATCAAATCAAACTAGAGATTCACAAACTAATTCTAGACTTTGGCAAGAATTACGTTCAGCCAAGAAAGCTATACTACCTTTTGCAGGGGATGACTCATTAGATATTTTCACTTTCGCACTAATGGTCGAAAATTTGCGTACATTAGATCCTTCATTGCAAGATTCAGAATTAGTTTCGGTTGCATGTAGTAAATGTACAGGTCCAGTTGCAATATTTTTAGCCATGAATCCGCATATTGCTAGCTCTCAAAGTTGGGCAAATTTCAAGGAAATTTTAGTCGATAGATTTGGTTGCGGAGGTGAAACCATAACCCCATATTTGTTTCATACAGCTGAATTAAAGGAAGGGGAAAGAATCGAAGATTTTTCTGCTAGGCTAGAGAAAATGGCTTCACAACTTTGGAGAGTTAAGCCAACGGATACCGAGGCAGAACGCCAATATAAACAAATAGCAAAAGATGAAGTAATGCGTTCAGTTTTTCTTCATGCTATGCCACCCGAAATCGAAGTACATATTACTTCCCAAATGCATACTTCATTTAGAAATATGTATAACGCAGCAATTTACAAGCGTGCCGTTTTAGCAGGCTACGCAGGTAAAAGGAGTAAGAGTAGCTTAGCTCAGTCAGCAGAAGCTGCAGCAAATAAACAAACTTCGAATAGCGAAGTCAATAATTTGGCTCTTGGTTCAATATTAGACAAAATTAATTCATTAGAAAAAGGCTTAAATAAATTAAGAAGTGTTAAACCCACACTTAATGAGGCTAAAATCAGCACCATAAATGCGAAAAACCCGCAAATCAAGGTCTGTCACCATTGTTTAGGCCGTGGACATTTCAAAAAACATTGTCGCACTAAGGATGATAATTTACAACGTTGCAGACAACGTAATAAGAAGCATAATTTGGAAAATGGTTCTTCCAATAATAACTACGGCGGGGACGGCCATATAAATAGTCAATACAGGGGAAATAATCCTGGAAACTGCAGAAATTATTTTTCTGGTTTCGATAACAGGGATTCTGTTCAGTTTAATAATAAAACTAACAACCCTTATTCATATCAGACTAACACTGGCAATACGGTAACAATGGTTACAATAACGGACAACAAAATCAAAATTCCAGTAATACTAATTACGGTAAGAACCAAAGCTAAAATAGAAATCAAAATCAAAACCTAAATGAGCAACGGTAAAATCACAACGGCCAAAGCCGTGTTCCACAACACGCTACAGACGTAAATGAAGGTAATGACTCATGTCAAAATGGTTGCAATTCAAAAAACGAGTTAGTAGACTGAATGTGAACAGGGATTCAGAACTAAACTTAAATCAGTCAGAACAGAGCAATATTGATGACCAAAATCCACACGTCAGCTCAGTTCAAGCTCAAACTCCTGTTAAATCAAACTAATGAGGTAAATAATACTCATTCCTTAACTGTAAAATGCGTTTCATTATTTTCAGAAGAGAATGCAAATAAATTAATACTAGATTTGTATTCAAACGTCGAATGGCACTAGCAAAAAAAAAAAAAAACTTGCTTTGCCTGATCGTACGTTAGCCTTACCATGTTTAACGTCATACTTTGGCAAAAATTCCATCAAAATATGTAACAGGGGCTATGGAGAGTAACAAAAATCTCGTAAATGAATTTACAAATGCTTTAAACACCGTTAACGATAAATATGGTTTAACTTGTGACTCAGTAGTAGTAACTCTATTTGAATATGGTTTAGATTCTACAAATTTTCATTCTGAATTAAACCCAGTTGATACTAAAAAATCGATAGTTATTGCTTTATTAGGTCACGAACGCACAGTTCAGTTTAAACATACGGATGATTCATTTTATAAAGACTGAGTTAACATGCCTTCGGGCACATCTATTGGTATTTCACCAGCAACGCAGAAAGATTGGAAAATTAGAATTCCAACAGTTGTAGGAACGTTTGAGCCTACAATCTGCTTAACGTTTGGGGACAGCAAAAATGTTGCCGACCCAAATGCGTCACCAGCGAAACACTCATCGTTTGGAGAGCGGGGAAACTTGCTCACGAGCATTTCCGCTCAACCGGGCAACAGGTGGTACAAGCAGCACCATCTAGTGTCCGAGGTCAATACTAGCCTCGAGTCGGAGCAGCAAGGAGAAACATCGCTCGACTCGGAACAAATAGCGCCTAATGCTGATAATGTTCAAGTGAACACAGTTTTAAATAAAACTAAGGTTAAATATTCACGTCCACACTTAGTGTTTGACGTTGGTAATAGGCCAGAAATCTGTTTGTTAAGATACAGGTTCTTCACTTTCGTTATTTACGAACACAGCAGTACAACGCATGCTTAAGGATTTTAGAGTTAAATGTCATTTAATTCCGGTGACCACACCAGTCAATTTGGTTGGGGTCGGAAATCGTCAGATTAAAACTGATAGGAAAATAGTAACAACTATAGAAAAGTGTGAATTTTCTAGAAATCAAGAAATTATTATCGTTCCTGATGGCTCATTTGGTAACATTTCAGTACTATTAGGATACGATTTCATGTCGAATAAATCAGATTCGTTATTGTCTTAACTATAGGCGATTTAAAAAATTTCAAATGTCGTCTACACCAGCATTAGCTCATGTAGTCTATAATCAAAATAAGGAAATAATAAACAGGGAATTTATAAACCCCATCACATTTACGTAGCATCACTCAACGTAGCTACAGATGTAGTAACCGATGATAATCCTAAATCTACATGGAATTGTACACCTAAACAACATTTAATAGATATTACTGTATCTTTGTTACGAGACGAAATAATTCCATCAAATTGTGAGAGTAGGATAACGGGAAATTTACATTTTCCAGAAATACAGAAATACAGACAGGAGTATTCCAACCTGAAAACGGCGAATTTCCTGTACATCTTGCTCTCAGTCTTGTTAACACAACTCTTACAGGTATTATTCCAGTTATGTGTATAAATCCTAACGGATTTGACGTAGAAATAAAAGCGGGTTCTATCCTAGGTACGTACACGACTGCTATTATCGAGTACGAGGATGACGCTTCCTTAGCCTCGTCAAATTCAAATTTGCCCAACTCAAGTCTCATTGAGAATTCTCAAACCACAAGTCCCATCGAGGTATCTCAAAACTCAAGTCCCATCGAGACTTCTCAAAACCAATCCAAACCGAGTGAAAACTCAACGGAGGTGCCAGTTAGTAGCCTAACTGACGCTCCCAAGCCGAAATCCAAGGCAGAACTCGATGCGGAATGGGAATTTTAAAACATAGGTTCACGTTTCCAGATTTAAACAGGGAGGAAACGGGAGAATTTCTAGATATGCTTAAAATTCATCATTTTCTAAAAACGATTTTGACTTAGGATGTTATGAGGGATACGAAGTTCCTATAGATACTGGCGAGTCACAACCAGTAAGTTCTAAAATGTACCGAGTTCCATTTCACCAACGTGAATTATTGGATAAGTATGTTGACGAAATGCAGAGAGTAGGAATAATTAAAGAAGGAAAATCAGGATGGTTGTTTCCTTGTCTAATGATAAAGAGAAGGCCAACTGGTTATCGCGTAGCCATAGATTTATGTGGCTTGAATTCTGTCTTTGAAAGTGTAAGTGCATGTTCCAATACCCACTGTGACAGAAAGCATGGCTCACCTTAGCAGAGCTAAATATTTTACACGCTTAGACTTTAAGTTTGGATTTTATCAACTTAAATTAGCGGAATCTGCTAAACCTAAGACGTGCTTCTGTTAACTCTAAAACCTATTTTTTTAAACCGGCTCCCAATGGATCTTAAAACACGCGAGTCGAGCAATAGAACTAGTCGCTCATTCAGGACTAAAACTCAGTGTTGAAAAGTGCAAATTTGCACGTAAAAAGGTTAAATTCCTAGGCTTTGTGCTAAACGAAAACGGGATAGTACCTGATAGCGATAAAACAAAGGCTATGCAACATTATCCTACGCCTAAGAAACCTAAACAAGTCCGTTCATTTTTAGGTATGGTAAATTTCTATGGGCGACACATTCCTTCATTTGCTGAAATGTCACAGATTTTGTCTAAACTAACACGGAAAAACTGTAAATTTCTGTGGGGCGAAAATGAAGAAAGAGCATTTCAGGAACTTAAGCGAGCTATGATACAAGCTGCAACGCTTAAGCACCCAGATTTTTCTAAAGCTAAAAGTTAAAAGACTGATCTTTAAGTCTATAAAGGAGAAATAAATTAGCTATTCCAATTTTCTTTGGTATAATCAGTCATCAGATCTGATCGACGCTTCTAACAAGCGAAATATCTTTTATAAAGATTATGACGGAATTCTATACAGAATTCGACTAGCAGACCCAAATAGAGGCCGTATACACCATCTAGCACATATGTGCATACCAAAATCTCTACGGAACTATTGTAGCCGGTATTACCATTCCACACCTGGCGCCGGATATCGCGGAGCCACTAAAACTAGAGAAATAATAGAGCTATATTGCTATTGGCCTAAAATGATGGATGATATCACTCATTACGTTAAAACTTGTCAAGTATGTCAAGCTTACGTTAGACCTAACAAGGCACTAAAGGCTAGACTAACAACCTATCAACGCCTACAGTAACCAGGTCATTCATGGAGCTTGAATCTCATTGGACCCTTGAATAGAAGCGTTCACAGGAACGTCTACATAATGACGTTAATTGACGACTTCAGTCGTTACGTAATTGCAGTCGGAATTCTCGATAAGAAAGCAGAAACGATAGCCAATAAGTTGTTTTCTCACCTCATAGCTAGATTTGGAGCACCCGTGCAACTGCGCGGAAACAACGGAAGTAAAATTAACAACGCTATTACGGCAAGATTGTCAGATTTGTTCAATATTAAACAGATAAATGCCACTCCTAACACATCGTAGGTAGGAGGGACGGTAGAAGCCGCAAATAAAAGAATAGAAACAGTCTTACGTAAAATTTCTGCTAGTTGTCCAGAAAAATGGTGCGAATATTTAGAATTAATAACGATAGCGCTAAATGTGTTTCCTAATTCAACCACGCAAATCAGCTCACACTATTTACATCATGGTTCAGAATTTAGATTGCCGAGTGCATTAGCTTTCGAACCACCATGAATCTGCAATGATAGTGATGACACTATAGTACGTCTAGAGAGTAGACTACAAGCAGCATTCGAAGTTGCTCGAGCGCATACTTGGAAAGCAGTTAAGAGACAACAAAACTTTTATGATCGCACTGCACGTCCGTACCGCTATGGTGGACGATTACGTCTTATTACGCGACTTTTTACCAATTAAACAAATTTCTCAGAAATTATTACGAGCATGGACGGGACCATTCAGAGTAATGGAATTTATAAAGGATGTTATCGTTCGTATTGTACATTTTCTGGATCCATTAAAAGTCATTCGCGCACATGTGAACAATCTAAGACCATGGTTCCTAAGAACGAATAACCAACCTGTTCCTTTTAACGGACCTACCGATTTGGATTTACCAGAGCAGCTTAATGGTACCTTGATGGAAGCTGAAATAAAATTACAACAATACATAGCAAAACTTTTGCAAGATCCGACAAACCATTTATCGGAGATTCAACCACCAACGTTTACGCCTTCCGAGCCTGACGATGCAGCTAGCGGTTCAGAAACAAGCTCAACCAAGAAACGCAAACGCGTCGAGCCAAAATCAGCCGCTTGTTTACAAAATAAATACCGTAAAATAGATTACAAACTTAATAAACAAAGAATGCTTGGTTCTACGCATGGTTATAATACCCGTAGCAGTAAAACTACTCCAGAAATCAGGCTGCGTCGGCAGTTGGAAGAGGCAAACGTTGAGGATTAGTAATTCTTTGTGTATCCAACGGAGAACAAAGAAAACATGGCGTCACCGTGAAGGAGCGTTCACGCACTCTGCATGCGGGGACCCCAGTGAGGAAAAATTCCTTTTTCCGAAACTAGAACATGATTGCTAGACCAGTCACCTACGCAGTTTCGATTCTCACAGTGCATGATACTGAACACATTCACATCGCACAAATACATGAAAATAGCTTAAGTCTATTATGTTTCAGGATGTAATGTAAAATAACTTTTGAGACGGAAACTCGTAGCATGTTTTAGAAAAGAAAACAATACTATTATTCAAAATAAGAAAATATATACAGACAAATAATGCAAAATACAGAAAAATACGGAACATACGTAATCACGTATAAACATGAAAATTGTTGCAACATAAAATGAAAAGGAAATATTTACAAACAAACATAGCAAATCATAAGAAAATAATTAACGTAAGGTTAATTGGAAATTAAAACTGCATTATTTACAAACATGTTATACGAAAATTTTGCAACAAATATAATAAAATAATAAAACATAGAAAATTGAAACATTGATTTACGTAAAATAATTTACAAACATAAAGACATGAAAAATCATAAGATAAGAAACTTAAAACCACATAACCATGTCGTAACCATAAGTTACAGTAGAAGGAAATTTGAAATAAATTGTATCAAAAGGAGAAAATTCAAGAAAATTAAAATTATTAAATGGTTGAAATATAAGAAAATTGAATTTAGTAATTTTGACTAAGAAAACTGTATTCAAAAAAAAATAGTAACCAAAAACAATTTAGAAGTAAAAGTAAATCTTTACGGTAAGTCACGGTTACGAAAATATAAGTAAATTAAAATGTTGCAAAACAAAGTAAAATTAGAAAAAGAAAAAAAAAACATATATAGCAACAAACATTTCCAGGTTTCTGGTAAATACATAAAAAAAAAAAATGGCAACATAAAATGAAACAATAAGCCATGATATAAAATAATAAAACACTGAAGATTGACTATATACAAAACATAAACAGTTCCTGGAATAAAATGGTCAAAATTAGTACATATAAAATATATTGTACAAGCACAGATTTAAGAAGTATGAATTTAATACTTGGTCATGAAAAATAATGACTATCGAAAACTTTAAGAACAGGGAAATTTAATTTTGACTAAAATTTAAGATTTCATGTAGAAAGTTAAGAAATTAATAAGAAAATTTAATTTGGAAAAAACTTTCAGAAATCTATGATCATGAAAACATGATATTTCCCTTCACCATATATGAAAAAAAAAATAGAAATTAAAATATATACAATATATACAATTAAAACCCCTGAATTCAGGGCGGGCAATGTCGTACTCGACCACGCCGCTTATTTGATAGCGGGCAGTCGAGAACGGCAACGGCGTTAATCGCTGTCACTATCTGGATCATCTTTAAGTAAAGAAAATTGAACGACAAAGACTAAAATTCAATTCATAAAATTATGAATGCATGTGAAATTGACATATAAATTGGTTCATTGTAAATATACATCTTTCGCATGTAGCAATACGTGTTGTTACCTTAATTCTCTCACGTTCATAAGAACAATATGGAGGGAAATCACTGTAAAATGGTATACGGGATTAGGATGTTCAAACATTTGAATACAGCTTGAACATATTCCTTCCCGACATAATGGTATAACAGTATGATAACTTCGTGAGTGATCAAACCGCCCCCCCCCCACCCCCCAGTTAAATGAACTTAATAAATAGTCCAAATTAAAATAAAATCAGTAAATATGCATTTAAGACTATAAGTTACTACCACTCTTAAATTCACCATTTAGAGTTCGAACGCGCAGCGGAAAATTAATTTTTCTACGCGCAGAGAGCCTAATACATTTTAGCGCTTAGTTCGCGACTAAAAAGCTCAAAACCAAGGATTTTGTAAAGATACATTCCCA
>JAHWFP010053938.1:0-19662 GCA_023313725.1 Lithobius niger | reverse complement strand
CAGAATTGTGACATCACTGACTAATGTGACTGTTCTTTAACTTAAAACTGATTAGTAGCACCCTCGACAATGCTAGCATCATGGGGAACATCGCTAACGCATCGACAGAAGTGTGACGTCACTGGTCAATGTGATGGTATGTTAACTTAAAACCAATTAGTAGCTCCTTTGACAATGCAACATCATGGTGAATATTGCTAAAAGAAAGAACCGTGACGTCATTCGTATGGAAGCAGCATAACCCGTTCGGATTGACCTCTGATCTTCCTGTTTATTCAGGAAATTCCTCATTATTGTTTTGTCTGTTTGAACAGTAATTTACCAAGCCTAATATCTTATTATGCTCCGCAGTTTTTATCATCCCATTCCCAGAATACTACAAAATTGTCAATTCAGTCAAATATCTTAAATTCAATAAGTTAAATTGATATTTCACTAAAAAAATAGAAATGGAATTACCTTAAACAGAAGATCTCCCTTGTGGTTTAGGTATAACTTTAATTTGGCCTTGTAGTCTCGGCCAGCATATTGAGGGTCCACTCCAGTTGCGTGATTTGCGTGATATTGGTAGCTGTATACCTTGCCCAGCTCAAATCCTAATCAAACAAAGTTGCTGGTTACTATTAGTTTTATATGCTTCAAGTTATTATCAGTGATGTGCGAAACTAGACAGTTTTGAGTTGAGTCGAGTTCCGACTTGGGCTCAACTTGACTCGACCCATTTCGCGAAAATTCAATGTTTTTGAGTGTTTGAATTTTTCGTACGAAATGTTACAGAACTAAGTAATAGATATTCGTGAGGAATAGGTGGTTAAACCGGCAATAATTGCTGGTTTGCGAGAAATGGGTAGTCCAATGCCAAGGGGGGGGGGGGTGGTGGATTTTTTCAGCCCTCGACGCATTGAACTGCCCCGTTTCAAGCAAACGAGCAATTATTGCTTATTAACTGCCTACTTTCACGGATGTGTGTATTAATGGTAACGTGTGACGTAAAGCTAACGTTTGTACTTACTTGAGTTTATAAAATTACTAGCATCGTTCCCGGCTTTGCCCGGGGATTTGTTTGACCCGTAGTTGTTTCCCAGTATTTTCTCGGTGCTGCCTGATCGTTCACTGCAACAGTCGATTTTTGTTTGTGTAACACTCTCCCTTTTCGCCAATCCTCTCCCTCCCCTCTCCCTTCGTCCTTTATCCCGTCCTCTCCCTTTCCTCTTGGTTTCCTTCCCTTTCTCCTCATCTCCCCCCCCCCCCCTTTCTCCTCTTTGTTACACGTAGTTGAACACGTATCCGGCTCCCGGGTCCCGTGCTTGTTTGTTTGTTCTCTTCTAGGTTCAGTTAATACGTGCTTAATGGTACCAGCTCAACTTGCCCCCGCCCCCCCTCCCAGTCTTTCGCTGTGGCTTAAGCGATGCGTACCGTGTGCAAAAGAAGTCTGCATGACGTCATGTAATACTTGCCCTTGAGATTACCACGGAGTTTAGTTAGAAGGATAATTGTTAGAGCCAATTGTTAGTCGAGGCAACAATGTGCCAATTTCAATTTCTTTTCAGGGCAACAACGTCCCAGTTTCAACTACACGCCAAAGAATTGACACACTCGCACGTTTTCATTGTTCCCCTTCCGGGGGTCGTTGCGGTTGCTTCATTTTTGCTATGAGACTTTGGTTTATAATGTAAGATTATTTTTGTAAGTTTTATTTGTGAATTATAATGAATTTAAGAACTTTTACATACGACTGATGTAAATTGCTGAACGGAAGCTTCCCATTTAGAAACTTCCTGGCTAGGAAAGTCACAACCAAGGAAAGCACGTTTATTGAATTTTTTGTTTAAGGTAACGGCGTTTTTTTTTTTTAATTTTAATTTTAATAGTTTAAGTAAGATTAGAGGATAAAATGCGCTGTGGGCTTGAGCCGTAGGTGTTGTTGTTTATTTTTGATTCTTTATTTTCGTCAGGTATTCGAAGTCTCTTACATATACATGAACGAAATTGTTAATAATTGAAACACATTTAACGTAACTTTACCTCCATCAGCCTGGACGTGGTACACTGGAATAAGAGGAAACAATTCATTGTTAATTTTTTATGTTATAAACTATACATACACAAATAAATACTGTTACCAGTCGTGATTTTAATGTTGGAATAACACGCCTTGTGTGCCTTCTGTCGACCTGAAATCAAACTGCGTTTCTGTAGAGATGTTATTTGCATTTAGGTAATACATCGTTCTCTTTTCATACGTTTTTCAAGTTACTTTGAAAAAACCGTCAATTTAGAAATCAGTCTGTAGTTTTCTTGGGCTGTTTTGTCTCCTCCATTAAATATACAAAAAAATTACCGTATGCTTCATTACTTTTGGGAAAATGCCATGTGCGAAAGTTAAATTAAAGATATCGGTAAGGAGGAGGGGCCGCAATGCAATGTGCTACACTTTTTCATTTTCATTTTTTATTTTTTATCCTCTTGATCTCTTTTACAATGTTTTTATTATAGGTTGCCAGGCGATTGGTGAAGCTGATACTTTCCTTTCTCGCATCTTAAATGCTGTCCTTTTTTGGCTGGATGTCAGTGACTCCACGGGGTCCTTTCCTGACCGGTGTGCTACTGCACCAAACATTTTATTATTATTATTATTATTATTTTAACTAAGGAAACACGTATTTGGTAGCATCCTGTTACGCTCACAGTATGTAAAGAGGAAGTCACCTCCTGACATGTCACAGGATTCAAAAAATTGATTTGGGGTTAGCGTCAGGCATTATTTGTGGACTAGCATAGTACCCGGCTCCGCCCGGGGATTTGTTTGACCCGTGGTTGTTTCCCAGTATTTTCTCGGTGCTGCCTGATCGTTCACTGCAACAGTCAATTTTTTTTTGTAACACTCCCCCTTTCCGTCAATCCTCTCCCTCCATAAAGGAATATCTTAATCAAATAGTGGCTCTAACACAAGCACTGCACCACCAAAGGGCAATCCCCGTTCAGGCCCCTCCCCACTCACAGTAGCGTGCGAAAAATAACTGTCCTTCGTACGTGACGTCATTTAAGACATGCCTTTGCGATGACCGCGCAGAGCGAATTGTTAGTCGAGGCAAGAATGTGCCAATTTCAACTTCTTTTCAGGGCAACAACGTCCCAGTTTCAACTTCAAGCCAAAGAATTGACACACTCGTGCGTTTTCATTGTTCCCCTTCCGGGGGTCGTCGTTGCGGTTGCTTCATTACTGCTATGAAACTTTGGTTTATAATGTAAGAAGATTGTTTTCTTTGGTTTGATTTAACACAGTTTGGTCTAAATTAATTCCTAGACAACAAAATTACTTGCTAAGCAGCTCCCTCAAAACAGACAGCAGACGTATGACTCCCCTCAGTAATAACGATTATCAGTAATAATCAGTCACAAACGAACTATTATGACATGTATTGTTGACGGTAAATTCAGAGCAATCAAACTGTGGTGTCCCAACAGAAACAAACTCCAGTGTGACAACAACGCGTCCTACTAGATGTCACAAGCACACAACAACAACAAATATAGCAGCGTACGTCACTCTGGACTAGCTACTATATTTGATCTGGTATAGCGTGCGTCTTATGGCGACATCCAGCGTCAAAAACACCAACAACAACAACGCCGAAAACTCAGTTGAGAAGAAGCCTGCGCGCGCACTCTGCCGAACCAGGGCCGCAGGTTATTGAGGGCCAGCGTGTGACGTGGCTGGCTGCAGAAAACTGCTAGAAACTATTGCATGTGTTAGCCGGGTTCAGCTAGTTACTGTTAATTACAAAGGCTGTTCTGATAGCATTTTTTAAAATCCGACAGCGACACCGAAACTTCGCGTACAGCCAGCAAAATACTGACACAATGAAAAAGAAAAATGGTGGGGCGGAAAGGGAAGAAGCATGCCTGGAATGTTTTGGTGGGTTTTGGGGGGAGTGGCGGCGTCAATCTCACAAACATTGGGGAGGTGGTGGGGGTGAAGGGAGACGACATTGGGGTAACATGCCGTAATTAGTGAAGACCAGTAAACAAAACAGGAGCTAAATAATGTTTTAATTTTATTAAATTGTGGAGGCAATCTTGATCAAAACTCAAAAAATGAGACGTTCTTTTAGAATATTATAACAGTATAAATCCTTCGTTAGACGGGTCTTTAGCTGGTATTTAATAATTATGAAGGCACCCATTTTTTTTTCAGCCACTGAATCCTGTGATTCTGAATCATTCTTCAAATCATTCCTACGCTTTCAAACTTGCAACGAAAACGTATAAATCAGTAACTCAGTACATTATTCATTGGAAAAATTTTAAAAAATGAATGATAGTGCTACTCAATATACTCACAAGCCAAAATGAATGCAAACCCACAGTGTACGTTAGTAAACATGGTCACTAGTAGCAGACCATGACAACACAGAAACTGCAATTTCCGAGCATTCCGCTTATCAAAACGCGAGCCTGTTGACCCGTATTTAGTTTCACGGCTCGAACGAAGTATCAAAGTCTCAGTATGTTGCGTAGAGCTCTTTTAGAGCCAAATTATGTGGAACGCGTCGCAACCCTTTGATGTCAATTAAACCCTTGGACTGTCAAACTAGAGGAGCACACGAGATCGAATCCGCATCCCCGTTGGGTGGGTATGTGGCTGGGAAGCAAGGGGTTAGTGTATGGCATAAAGAAAATGTATTTCTAGGTGGTACCACATTTTACTCCCGCTCTTTGCGGCGCCCCCCCCCTCCCTTTTTACGCCCTGCTAGAAAACGTACGACCGCTCTTTTTTTATAGCATGATTATTTTTCTTGATTTAGGTAATGTATGGCTTCATTGAAAAAAATTTTAGGAAAATAGCGCTAATACATAGATTTCCACAAAGATTTTACGCCCTACGCCTTTTTTATGAGGTGGAGGGGTGAGGCACTTGTCGACAACAAGAAAACCTAATTTCGACCAGAACATTAGTGAACGGAAATTATATGTGGCCGGACAAGTTTTTGGTTGCGGTTTCTGATGTTACATGTTTAGCCGCAGCGAGCGCGGCAGCGCGTACGAGACTGGTAATTTGGAAAAAAACTCTGAACGCATCAAATCTGCTAAAAGTTACCAGCAGACTGGATTATTACCGATTACTCTCTCCTGGAGATTCTTGGCATAATGGCGGACACGTAACGCATCGTGATAGGGTTGGGAAACCAATGAATTTACAACAACATCGCTGCAACAACGCCAATCTTCAATAAATACCGATTAACAAGAAAGACTAACTGTTATGACGAGAAAGAATTATAGCTCCTATAGAGATTATATCTTCGTATATATGCTCCGCCCGTTTTCTTCAACATTACCTTTTTTTGTTTAGGCAAAGGCAGCTCGTTGAGGTGTGGATTTTTAAATGCTGCAGTATGCCGACCAAATCCGATTCACGCCTTACTACAGCATAAAGACTACCTGATGCAATCCCACTGGCTACTAGCCTTTCCGTTATAAATATTCGCGTAGCGCCAGCAACAGCTTCTAAACGTCAGCTGCCATATTGACATTGTTGCCGATTATCACCTACCAACTGTGGCCTTGCAGTGCTGGCAACACCAATTCTCGTCAGATCCCCGAAGTTAAGCAGCATTGGCCCCGATTGGTACTTGGGTGGGTGACCTCCTGAGAATCCATTCCGGATGTTGCAGACATACGGTCTCAAGGATTCGTCGGGCAGATGACCGGGTGCGGTTAACGCTCGCTAACACCCTTTGACCTACCATCTTACCAACACACTGCACTACATCACAACATATTTCTGCACGACATATTCTTGCACAGCACACAAAATCACCTTCTTTCGTTTTACCCTTCAACAATCAACCTTGTAGCAAAGATATATCACATGCACGAAGAATGAATCTGGTGTTTGCTGAGTGGTAAAGTTCCCTAATTATAACAATGGTTAAAACAATGTAAAACAATGCTGAATCTTATAAAAATGTGCGTACATAAATTAAAAACATTTAAAACGCTTAGCACAACGCACAGGACGAAATAAAGACACACTGGAAACTTATATTTCGAGACATAATGCCACTAGTCCCCTTAATCAAAGGGAAAAAATAGGGGTGAAGCCTGTTCATTCCTTTTTTCAGCTCTGCAGGCTTCACACCTATTTTTTTTTCTGTTTGATTAATGAACCAGTGGCAGTCCCGAAATATAAGTTGCCAGTGTGTTTTTATTTCGCGTTTTCAAACGCGTTGTGCCAAGCGTTTTAAATGTTTTTAATGTAAAACAATGTAACTCCGGAATGGCCCGACCAATGGAAAAAGTAGTCTCTGTGAGAATGAAGCCCAAGGAAATTTCTGGCTTAGATCATGTTTCAGATTTTAGGTAAGCGCAGTAGATTTTTCTGAAACCGTGTCACACAAGAACAGGAACAACAACAAGAAGTGAACACTTTTAAAATTTACGTGTGACAACCTACGTTTATTCTTGCACGGAATTTGATAATAGTTGGCATAAATATACCTTCCATACCTGTCTACTACTTGCCCAAGTTTGGTCGAAATATATTGAATAGGAACAGAGAAATTAATATATTTAATTTTGCTGGATAGAGGACTTCAATCATATACTATATACACGGCTATCGTCTTGTATGATTAAAAATGGTTGAATCAGCAATTGTTAGCCAGTGTGTGCAAAAATGAGATTGAAGCAGCTTAAACAGACGGTGTAACCTTATGTGCGATCACAGTCCTATAAAAGTTGTGATATCCATCCAAAATCAAAACTGGTAGAAAAACCCGCCAACTTTTCAAAAACGGTCGGCTTTTGAAGGTAGTGATATCATTCCACCAGGGAAAGGTTGCCAAGGTTAATCCTATTAGCCAAGTTAATCGCACCGAATAATACTTTGGACGTTAAATGAAAACTTGAAGATTGCTACCGCTAGTAGCAATCTTCTAATTTTCATTTAACTTTCGAACTATTAGTATGTGCGATTAACTTGGCTAATAGGATTAACCTTGGCGGCCTTTCCCTGGTGGAATGATATCACTACCTTCAAAGGCCGACCGTTTTTGGAAACTTGGCGGGTTTTTCTACCAGTTTTGGTTTTGGGTGGATACTATATACACGGCTATCGCCTTGTATGATTAAAGATGGTTGATCATTTCAAATGACAAATGACATCTTTCTAACTGGTTTCTTTGCTCAGTTCATTTTTCATGTTGAGATTTTAAATAATGACGTTATCGAAAGCATACTTACTTCCATCCTTTTTTTTTCACTACTGAAATTCATACAGAAAAAATCCCGAAATTTCGGAATTATTCCCGGGATCCCGGGATTGGGATCAACTAATCCCGAAATCCCGGGATTGATATAAACTAATCCCGAAATCCCGGGATTGAGATAAACTAATCCCGAAATCCGAGGGTTGCAAATACTTCCCGGGATTTGATGCTCTAATGTTGTGTTGCAATCTTGTTGTATGCTCTATTGCTTCTCTTAAATCACTCTCTCTTCTACATCTTTCTCTTCCGTTTTTTTCCCTGTGTTAAAACACGAAGCCCTATGGACGTGCCTACGGTGTGGAGCAGCGTTTTTAGGCCTAGCCGCCATTTTTTCCTTGGAAGAAAGTAGGCCTGCGTTCTTCTGAGAGTTGGTGTCCTTTACTCCTGAATCTCGTCTGGTGTGTTGCTGTGCTAAGTATCCAGTACATATTTATGCTGGAAATGGCACAATTTAGTTCCTAGACTGTTTTTAGATGCCTACTCCCTAGTGTTGGAATCACGTTTGAGGCTTATAATACGGTATTCCTTATGCTTGTGTGCAGTTTTCTCGTTAAATTATGTTTAACTATCCAGATGAGAAATAGCTACAGGAAAGAGTGTCATCCACGAGAGAAAATTTTCCCCAACAATAAAAAGTGAAATAAATATTTAAGGGCCAACGTATCATGCCTGTGACTTCAAGTTATTACCTAGGAAGTTCATCCAGTGTAAGTTAGATCCACCCACAAACGGCCTCTAGATAGGGGGTAGCATCGGCCGTGACGCACCGCCGGTACCAAGTCTCCTCAACACACTCTTGAGGACCAGTGGGATCGGAAGGTCATGATCGGGTCTACCCCGATAATTCAGAGAGCTTGTAAAATACTGCAAGAAACACAACAGCAACAATAACAGTGTTAACAAGGAGATAAACCCAAGTTTCGCGATTCAACCTGATGCCATGGTTTCCGATCGGGTCTGACAGAGTTTAATAAATTTTGGCTTGCGTGGTTTACTCAAGTTTACATGCCATAATCTTTATTTTAAAATATTAAACTGTGGTAACTTTATTTTAGTATTTCGAACAACATTATAGTGTCCGCGGCCCATCTTGAGTTCGCCCCAGAATAAACGCAAATAATCGATTGTACGTGTTTGGTCGCAGAGTGCCTTGTTGATATCCAAAATAGTTACAAAAAACAATGGCGGCCGTCGGTTAAAGCCGCCCCCTCCAGGAAGACGTAGCCGATCATAAAATAGGTGCAGGACTCAAGATACGCCGCACACACTATGGGGTTTAGGCATGTGCATTAACAAAAGAAACATATCGAAGAATCCCCTTAATAAATGCGCAATCTTATAATTACACACAGAAATGCAATCAAGTCAAGGAGTAACCAATAGCACCAGGATTTCTGTTTAAATCGCATTTTTATTTGGATCTGAGGTATAAGGCTAAAAGTAACTGTGTACAGCACTTAATAAACAGCAGTAGTCATTTATACGTTCACGTTCTAGGAACCATTACATGAATATGAAGAATAAACATTCTTACATGTAATTAATCATTATGGTCGTACGAGGAATGCATATTTTTACTTGTTTATTCTACTTTGAACTTAGACCTGAGACGATAAATTCCACCCCTAATATTAAAGTAGCTTCGGAATCATAGTCGGCTTCGATGTGAATCGAACCCTTTATGTCTTCACCTGCGGGAACATCAAAAGCAGTAACGTCTTCCAAAACGTAATTTCCAGAATAAGCAAATCTATTCGAAAAACAATCTATGTCGCCCATGTCATACTCTAAGGGGTTCCAACTCCTGCACCGCATTTCATGAAATCCAGTCTTAACGAGGAACCTTCTGGGGTTGTTTGGGTTTGGTGATCCTGGTTCAACTTTGATTTTCAGGTCCATACTGTTTGTGTCGATAGTCACTTTTCTATCACTGCTATCAGAAGCTGTTCCCAGTTCTTTTAACTCTTTAGCTCCGTCGTACGGTTGACCGAATTTGGACTGTTTTGTGAAATACAACAGCCTAAGGTGGTAAGATTTGTTCGATACATAAGTAACTTTGAAAAATAGGCGATAAGTAGGGACGCGAGTTATCATCTCACCACCCATCATGCAGTTCAGCATTTCTACAGTGTGAGGAGTATGAACCTTACGATAATCGTTATAATACAGTTGAAGATGGACATGTTTGTTGTTTCCAGTGGTGGTATAGTTTTTAATATTTAACTCGGAAGTTTTACCAAAAAGACGGAAGTGTGTAGGAACACCATAAGGGTACATCTGCCTATCGAAGTAAAGCAGTTGCTGCTGCATCCTGCAACCCTCGTACTCAGTCTGAGTAAAGTCAAGTCGTCTCATTATGTTATGCCCAATCATGCTAACCAGCCGTTTCTTCGCCCCTTCGGCCGATAATTCAAAAGTCCGTTTGATGTCCTTTTTCATTTCTGCCCAGAACATGCGAAGCAATTCGGCGTCAAGACCCAATTCTTTCCCGTAGTTACACACTTCTGTCAAGAATCCCCACCCTTACGAGTGTAGTCATTACAGACGGTACCCAGAGGGCATCCGCGTATTCAGGATACACAAATGCTGCCGCTGTATCTTTTAAAAAGTTGTCGCAGTCATTAATGAGAGCGATCATTTCAACGCGCAGGGATTTAGGAATTGTTCTGTTAGTTTTCATTCTGTCACTGAAATCGGTGGAAATCACTGCGTATTTTTTGCAAATGTACTGATTTCGTTGGATTTCCCCATGTATGGCTTTGCTAATTATGTTTTTCAATGCATCGTGTCTTTCTTTTCGCATGTCCTCAGTAATTTTCTTTGCCATTTCTTTAATCTCATCTCGAAGGGCATTTATTTCTTCTTTGATTTCATCTATCATCTTTTCCATCGGACTTTTTTCATCACCACTTCCTAAAAATGGAGAGACCAATCCCCAAAGTCCCGAGACAACACCTCCGATTAGCGCACCCCCAGGAATTGCGGCTAGGCCGACTGAAATTAAGGGAATAACAGCATCGCCGAGATCTTTCATAACTTCTTTTGGAGGCTTGTTGTAGTCCAGGGTTGCTATGTTGGCCAGGCTTCCAGCATTAGCAATAACGTCAGGAACACCAGCTGTTGCTTCTTCAGTGGTTACCAATTTCTTGAATTGCTTCTGAGGTTTGAAAACTACGCCTGAGAAATAAAAAAAGTAGTTTTGTAAGAAGGAGTTTGTTAATTCAGTTTAAAATTTATACAAATTTATTTTGAGAAAGAATGAAAGAAGCTTTGATTTAGAATGAAAGTAAAACATTGAATCTCAGTGTTCGTGACAGAGTGGTAAACAATAAAAACATTACAATAATAATAATAATAATAAAATTTGTTGCGCTAGCAACGGGTCTGGCAAGGACTGGGGAGTCACTAACAGCCAGCGACAATTACATGTAGATACACTGAACATAATAAGGCCAAGGAATGATGATGGTAAGAGGTTTCGGGACACTAATGCCTTACCACCAAGGTTAGACCTGCCTGGGATCCAAGGCCTCCGATGGCATCGCCAAACGTGCAGGACATGGGAAGGGTGTGAAAAGTGTTAAAAGGCCCTAAATGATGCTGTACAATAAAAAGTGTAAACAGTGCTAAAAAATTGTATGCTAGTGAATACTAAACACTAAAGTACCCAGATAGTGGGATTTATCATCACTTAAAAAAAATAATAATAATTATTTTTTTAAAAATATATATATATATACGTATATACAGGGTGTTCGGAAATTGGTGTGAAATATTTTGAGGGTCCGCTGTGTGATCAAAGATAAGAAGAAAAAGTCCTATAAACATGGGTCCGGAAATGCACCAGTCTTTAGTTACAGCCCCCCTCCCCCCCCAGGTTTGGGGTAAACAGTTCTTAAATACCTCGTAATATTCACCGTTTCGATTCCAAACTCAGGATATGTGCCAGAATCAAAGGCCAACCAAGAGGGTCTACGCCAGGTGCGAGGGAAAAAGGTAGGGGTTTGCTGGTGAGAATATTGGTTTGTTCGTGAGAATATTGTTGGTGGTCAAAATGTAAATCAATATTTTAGTTTGAGCACTATTTTTTTTTGAATTGAGATATAGTATATCTCAATTTTAAAAAATAGTGCTCAAACCATCCGTATAAGTATGGCTTGCATTGGCCACACAAAAAAATACACCTAAAAGTTTCCGCCATCATCCCATTTTCTGGTGATGAATGTTTCCGATGAATGGTGATGAATGACGATGAAAGATGACGAACCTGGTTCGTGTCGCACCATCGAATGGTTAAACAGTCTTTTTTTAAATTGAGATATAAATTTGAATTAATTATACGGATGGTTTGCATTGGCCACACCCACACACACACACACATACACACACACAAAATACACCAAAAAGGTTCCGCAAAACATTCAAAATTGTTGCCTCTTTGACAAAAATACATAAACACAAATTTAAAATACTGACAGTTCACACTTCAACCCTGTGCGTTATCAGATCAGGGTTCCTGTGTAAAGCTGTTGTTACCGTATTTAATCTGTGTTTTATACATGTTTTGTGTCGTATTCGTCTTCTCCGGCCGAAAAAACATTAAAATGCTGGGTGAAACTCGTTAATTTTTGTTTCTATTGCCTAACTGAAATATACATTATCTTTATTTTAGAATTCTTGTTCTTGAATACTCTTTTTTCTAGAGATTAAAGTTACAGGCCTACTGCCAGCTCCGTAACCTTAGTGAACATGTGTCGCACACCCTTCCTACAAAAACGCTGAGGCAGCCATTTGTTTCATCTTTCGTTCCTCTCAATACGTCAATTATGGCTCAAGAGGGGAGATAGGGTGGGTATAAGTAATGTATATTTTCGGTTAGGCAATAGAAACAAGAATCAGCTGGTTGCACCCAGGATTTTAATTTTTATAGTTGCTGCACAAAAATATACCTAGTTATTTTAGCATTAAAGTATGCCTCGTTAAGCATGGGCGGTGGACACCAGTTGACGCCACCCTAAGGTTACGAGCTGCCACTCCTGGGGTCGGAGACACGAAGAACTGAAAGAACGGAAACAATTTCGATTCATTTGAGAAAGTGTAGCTGAGGCTGAACCCCAGAGAGCGAAGGACGACAGTCGAAAGAGTCTACAGTAGATGGCGACAGGTCCAATCTGTCGAGACTTCCGAAGATGACGGCTTACAATGCTGAAGTCTAATTTCATTCTTCTTGGATGAGAGTGTTGAGATCGTCGCAGACGTTCATCATTAAGTGATGTGATTAGAATATCAGTGCAAAGCCGAAAGAAAGAAGGGGCAGTTCAGTATAGGGAAAAGTTGTTCAGTGAGAAACCAAGAAGGTTAATAAACAGTCAAGCAGTATGTTTACCTTGTACTACGTCTATCGTCCTGGATGAAGAGCCCGTGGTAGCTGGCAGGTCACTGATCCTCAGATTGGGGAAGATGTCATGGCAACAAGAAGAACGGTATGTTCGAAGTGAAAGGCCAAGTCCAAATACCACGTAAAGAGTCCATTATGATTGTCCTCAAATCGAAAGGACCGCTGAGGCTGGGCCAGACAATCCAACTGCAACGAACAGTGTCCGTGGTGGTTTGAAAGTTCGACATGCAAAAGGTTAAACATATGGATTTGGAATAACATAAGGTGCATGAGTCGAAAGGAGAAGATATGCACCTGGAGGAACTGAGGCCAGAGTCAGCATAGTTCTGCAATATCCAGATGTGGACTTTAAAATGCTAGAAAACGGGAGCAGAAGCAAAGCACGTGTGTACGTCTAGGCAAAGGTGAATGAAGTCTGGTTGTTTGTTGAGAATAATTCCAAGCGACAGGAGAGTATGCGCAATCAGCAGGCGAGGTTGATTGAATAAGTGCAGATGGTGAAGGGAGGCGAGTTCTGAACAAATGCTGGCCTTCGATTTCAAGGAAGATGAAACCAAAGAGTGTAAGCGAAGAAAAATGTTAAGCCAACTTTGTGAAAAGGTCGCAAAGGAGTCTGGCCCAGGATCCTCAATGCAGCAAGTAGATACATTGTGAGTCAGAAAAGTTGCGATTGGTTAAGTCGAAAGCCAAGTGAGAAGCCTTTAGCTGTCTTGTGACATGATCCGAGCATTGGATGATGCCGGGGTAGACTGGGATGAATTCCGTATCATCATCGTATTGCCATATCGAATAGGATGTGAATTTGTCTGGTGGAAGAGATGAAATCATGGAAAGCCAACCAGGGAGGACTGGATCCGTAGTTGCATGGCCACTTGACACTGTTGGGGTGCTGCTGGTGCCACCTAGCGACGACAGGGGAGAGAACAAGCTTACATAGTCCAGTGGGATATGCAGTGGTGATTGGACACTTGCTGGAACATTGATTGGTGGAACGGCAGAAGGTGAAAGTGGAGCCACACAACGACTGTCATGACGCGTGTGTCCTCCCTTTCGTTGGAGCTGGGAAGCAATGGGCAAAAATCCGTAGGTAGGCTTACATGTAGCTGACAATTCACAGTGTTGTAGACGCCATAAATGCTGAGAATTGTCGGATGCGAAGTAATGGAAACAAAGAGGCCTGAGTTACAATATACGATGCAGTGGTAACCCTGGTAGCAGCAGAAGTGCTTGGTGAGTCAGTTTCGATGCAGACGAGAGGGGATGCTGAGGGGCGTCCAAAAGTGGAGTCGAAAGGAGGCGCATAATCTGTGGCGTTTTGAGGTACAAGTGAAGGAGATCGAGAATTGTCGCACTCAGTGGTGAAAGCCTAAAGTTCCTTATCTGCAGAAACTCCTGTGAGGCTGAATAAGGCGGATGGTGAAGGCTGTCTTGCTGGTGACACCAAAATCCTGGAAACCTCAGTCCGGGTGGGACAGCCGTTGACAAAAATCCAGGTTGAGTCATGGGGCTGGGTTGGAACCAAAAAAGCAAGAACAAGTGGCGTTGGCTACATTGAGCAAGGAATGTTCGAAAGATCGTGCCAAAGAGGTCGCAGACTTGTTTCCTGGAGAATGGGTGGCAAGGAGGTGCCGAAACCTTCAATAAGGGAGAAAGACTGGAAGGGAATCCTGAAGAAAACAGAGGTGGCTGTTGGGGATCTTGCTGGGAAGCCATCACTTCAAACTTCGGTTTGAGACTGGGAGCCGAAAACAAAAATCCTGACGAAAGGCCGACATGAGTGGCGTGTGCGGCATGAAATAGCGTAATGTCGCCACCATGAGCCTAAGAGATCAAGCTGTCCAAAGTCGAAAGCTCACTGTTGTTGTTCAATGGTGGGGACGCAACTAAGGAGACATCACTGTCGTAGAAGAAATCCAAATTGACAGTTGAACGGTATGATGACAAATTAGCAGGAAAGGAAGGCACAGTAGGCGAGGACCCAACGCTAGTTGCTGGGTAGATGCAGGACGTGACAGATAAAAGGTCTGGCAATGAGTCAGCAGGAGCGGAAGACACAATGTATAAGAAATGGTGCTTTCACATGGGGAACTCGAAGCGACAACTGAAAGGTCCAGAGATGAGCCGGAAGCTGTTGAAGACGTAGATGTCGTTGAGATGGTGTTGTCGCACGGAATGCAGGAAACGACAGATGAAAAATCGGGAGTCGAAAGACAACAGTTCCAGGAGAATTCTAATAGATCATCAGGAAAGGTCCTGATGGCGGCAGGACACGCAGACGAAAGGATGACCGAAGGGACAGCCTATCCAGTGAAATCCATGGTTTGTGAAAAGAAGCTGTCGGTCGGTTATACTACATACAACAGGAGGATAGACACAAAGGAAAGGGGCAACGAGCTAAACTTGCACGACAGGAAGCAACACAATGCGCAAGAGCTATACCAGAAAAGGCAAAAAGGTCCGCACACGTCAAATGCTAGAGAATGAAGTATGAAACTCGTGGGCGCCATGGTGCTTTTATAGGAGGGGTGTGTAATGCATGAAATGCACTGAAGTTGCAAAACTTAGGCCTAAAACTTTAATCTTTAGGGAAAAGAGAATTCGAGAACAAGAATGCTAAAATATAGGTAATATATACATTTCGGTGGCAAGTAGAAAAATAGGTCTTCAGAAATTCTGAAGAACAAGCCACCATATTTCTCTACAGGAGTGGGGGGGGGGCATCTTTCCCGGATCCAACCGTGAAGGTTTTATGTACTTCCTAAAAAAAGAATCGAACTTTGTTAAAAATATTAGTTTCATCTTTTACGCATATCTTCTGTGAGCCAAGGCAAGCCATACATACACAGAATTATATTTTTGTCCACCACTGCCACTATGTTTTAAAAAACACTAGCCACGTGTTGTCACTGTATGTTTGACTACAGGCCACCAAATAATCTTGACAGTGACTTTGTTTCAAGCTGATTTGTGCATTAATATTTATAGAAACTGCATTTAACAAATTTGTCTGACATCACATTTTTAACAATAAAATACCACCCGGACTCATATCCAAAATAAGTTTAAAATGCTGGGTGCCACCGACTAATTTTTGTTTCTATTGCCTACGAAAATATTAATTACCTATAAACTTTGCCATTCAGTTCTCGAGTTCCTTGAATACTGTTTTTTTCCCCTAGAGGTTTTAAATTTGTATGTAGCCAGCCGGCTCGTGAACCCACATGTACATTTGCCAAGACATCCCTCTCTATAAATGCGCCATCGTTTTTTATCACCGTTTTTTTCTCTCTCGATATATCATGTTGGTGACTCAAGAGGTGAGGTATTGTTTGGGAGGTAATGTATATTTTCGTAGGCAATAGAAACAAAAAATGGCCAATGACACCTGGCATTTTTTAACTTTCTAACTGCTGGTCGAAAATACTCATTATCTGTAAATTTTATCATTTGCATTAGACCTCATAAAAGCTGACGGTGGGCACCACCTTTTCGGCACCCTAGGGTTACGAGCTGGCTCCCCCCAAAAGTTACGAACTTCGCACTTTATTCAGAAGAACAGAAGAAAAACCGTGTTTTGGACTCATTCGTCGGATGTGGTGGCCCTGAAAAGCAACCATTTTTGGGTGCTTGGGTGTTGTTTCATAGTGCTGAAGGGGTTTCATGACACATCTGGTTGTGATGATGGGTGCCAGATGGTGTAATCCATTGGCTTGCATGGTCATCTCCCTGAAGTGATGTGACGTGAAGATTCATGGACTTCTCCATGATGCTGCTGCGAGGGTCTGAGGAACCGGGACGTTGTTGTGGAATGCCCATGATGTTGAGATGGCCCTAGGCTCATGTGCTGTCACCCTGATGTTTTTGTCGGTGCAATTAATGATGTTTAAGGTTTCGTAGGTATTGCGATGACAGGTTTGATGCAAGTTGCGATCATTCTTGTGAAAGTTTTCCTGAAATCTCTTTTGAAGGAAGGAAAGGTTGATTTCTTCCTCTGGGGAATTAGTTGCAGTCCGTCCTCGTGATGTAAAAACGAAGTGCTCGAAAGGTTGTTCTTGGTGTTACATAGGCTGCTGTGAGTGCCTGGCTACACGGGACCGGGACGTTTTCGATGTGTCGACCCTGTTTCCAGTGGTAGCAGGTAGTGCGGGAACGGTCAATGAACACGTCGATCATTGGGTTGGTGTGTACGAAAGGGGGTCTTGTCCGAAGATGGTACAGAGCCAGGAGGCGATGCCGATGTTGAAGTCAGCTAGGGATAATCACGGCAAGACCTGGTCAAAGAACTAGAATGTCTTGGTGAAGATAAAAGAAATCCTTGTGATGTGTGCGGTGGTTGCAACGTGGGAAAGGATGGCTCCAGGATGCTACGGAGATGAAGTGGTGGCCGACTGGGGAAAATCTTGAAAAAGCAAATCATAGTTGATTTTCTTTTTAGCCTTCCGTGTTGGAAAGGGAGCTTCAAGACGGCCTCGTTGATGAGTCAAGGCCGTGTGAGGGTCTTGCTCATCTTCAATTACTTCGTTGTCAGCCTTTCGTGGTATAACGAAAAGGAAATTTAAAGACAACCCTTATGATGGGTGGAGGCCGCCAGAGGTTCTTGCTGGCTTCTTGACTTTATTTTTCAACATTTCGTGTTGGTACGAAAGGGAGATCCAAGATGGCCTACTTGACGGTTTGAGGTCTCGTGAAAGTCTTTTATGTCCATTATGACTTGAGCTTTGGGCCTTTTGTGGTAGAACAAAAGCGAGATTCAATGCAGCCCTGATGATTGGTGGAAGCTCCATGAAGGTCTTACTTGTTTTCGTTGCCTGTTTGCATTGAGCGTGAACTAAGGCGGCCATGATGATGTGCAAAGGCCGGAAGAGGGTCTTTCTTGTCTTTGTTGACTTCCTTTACTTTTCCTGATGGAATAAAAGGGAGATGCAAGGCGGCCATGGTGAAAGATCGAGGCCGTTTGAAGGTGTTGCTTGTTTACGTTGACTTGCTTTCAGGTTTCTGTGATGGGACGTAAGGGAGATCAAGGGAAGCTACGATGACAGGTTAGGCCGCATTAGGGTCTTGCTTGTTCTTGTTGATTTTCCTTAAGACATTTCGTGGGGGAACGAAAGGGAGATCCAGGACGACCACAATAGAGGGGTGGAGCCACTGATGGTTTTGCTTGTCTTCGATGCCTTATTTTCAGTATGTCATGATGGAACGAAAGGGAGATCCAAAGCAGGCACGTTCAGAAGAAAAGCCGGATGAAGGTCTTGTGTCTTTTCGTTGACTTGCAATTATGATGGTGTTGCTAGCTTTTCGTTGACTTGCTTTCTGCCATTCGTGATGTTACGAAAGGGAAGTCCTTGCAGGCCAAAATGGCAAGATGAGGCGGCATGAAGGTCTTGTTACTTGCTTTTCGTCGACGTGTTTTCAGTCGTTCAAGGTGGAACGAAAGGGACATCCTAGCTGACCACGATGTCGAGACGAGGCTGAATGAGGGTATTGCTTATTTCCGTTGACTGTTTTCAGCTTTTCTTGATAGAACAAAAGGAAAACTCAAGCGGGAAATTTTTTGCGCAGAGAAAAAAAACGGAATTTGTTTCTTTACTTGAGGAAATTCTGTAAGTGAGGACCGGAAGCCCTGGTGTCACCTAGCTATAGCCATAGATTAGAAAGTAACTATATATAGCTTCTTGCCTCTTCCAATCCTACGCGAGGCCCTGCTAATACCTCTCATAATGCTTTGCCTTTGAAGCAGCACGAAGGTAAAGCATTGAGAGGTTTTAGTAGCCACAACTACAGCTGGGGCCTCGCGTTAGATTGGAAGAAGCAAGATGCTGTATCTAGTTAAATATTTCTAAACTATGCTATAGCACGGCATTCTAAACTTCACAATGAATAGCAAGTCACACTCTTGTTGTTTCTATTTGTTCCGGTACAGGTTTGCTATAATTATTCATACCTGCTTTTCGTTCCTGTATCTGGCGTTCTTGTTGGTTTTCGAAACTTGTGTGAGACGAACCTTTGACTAAAATCAAGCAAACGAAGAGGAAGAAACGCTTTCTTTGGACTTCTTTCATCATGGCTCAGAGGACTCTGAAGATTAAAAAAAACGATCTCGTGGTTATTTTTACGACGCTTGTAGGTAATTTATTTGAATGTATCGATTTAATTACGCATTGATCACTCAAATTCAATGCTTGACAATAAAGCAGTGACACAACGTAGTATTATTGTATATAACTCTATGCTGGAGCCTTTATGGGTTAGCTGCAAGGGGCACTGCGGAGAGAAACGGAAGGGCATCATACTGAAGCCGATGCTGTTAAGAGTGCATTTCTTAGACCTAAAGCGCGTGATTTTTGTTGTTGGAGAAAACAACGTTATTTTAAGCCTAAGAAATCCACTCTTCTGTTGTTTTTCTTCCATTTTTATGCAGTGCACCTTGTAGTTATGCCCTCCAAATGCTAGGTCTTACCCATACTTGGAGCCAATATGGCGGCAAATGTCACTACTCTATAGTAGCCTACCTTAGGTGTCGATATAAAATTCATTAAGGGTGGCCCCACTCCAAATTAGACGTTAGTCGCACGACAAAACATTTTGTCATAACCTGTCTCAGCGTGCTGCAGACGTCTCAACAACAATAGCAAAACTTGAACATTGTTACCGTAAGTAGCAATGTTCTAGATTTCATTTAACCTTCGAACTATTAGTCGGTGCGATTAACTTGTCGAATGTTTTGGTGTGTTGATAACACTACTTAGAAGGACCCAACCGTTCGGAACTTGGCGATACCTTTTACCAGTTTGGGTTGTTGATATACTTTTATCCCACTCGCAACGTATTCTGGAACGCCACACTGCTAAAACTGCCCGTAAAATTATGGCACAATGAACTTGTAATTTGTTTTCAGTTCTTTTAACTGTAAAGGTGTAAGCATAGTGCAAAGTCAAACACTGACATGAATGAGCAGTTCTTTTAACTGTAAAGGTGTAAGCATAGTGCAAA
>JAHWFP010053933.1:513-17073 GCA_023313725.1 Lithobius niger | reverse complement strand
AGTTTCGGAAAGTAATCAAATGTTATCAATCGCCAGACTTATTTAACGCCTTTGGGTGTAACCGAAACCGCACCAGTATGGCAGAGCAGTAGTTTAAACACACACACAAAAAAGCCAATCAATTGTAAATATAACAACTGACAACGTTCCTGGGATACACAGCACCTTGTTATCACGTGCATAAGTTAGCAGTCAAACTTCGTTACATAAATACTATAATTAAAAATAAGCAGCAATCTGCCAAAGTAAACCATAGTCAAAGGCAAGGAAACCAATCAAAAGTTAAAAGTTTATAAACGAAAGAACCCATATTTCACTGGCAAAACAACAAAATAAATGGCCTTCACCCTGCAAAGGCAGGGACGAAGTGATGTCAAGTGGTGATATTTTTCCTTATATCCTAAACTTGGTGATATGAGTGGCTAATGCGAACACTGCACAAGTCAAAGTGGCATGGGGGGAGGGGGAGAGGGGTTATTTAATTGGTTTTGTACTGCGAGAGACTTTGCTGTTTTTTAATATTTATATAAAGCAGCTTGATTGCAAACTTATGCACTTGATAACGACGTGCTGTATAGCCCCGAAACGTCGTCATTAACTTGTCAATCATCACTTAATTGACTTTAAAAACATTAAACTGTTTATTCAGCTGCTCTCTTTTTACTGGCAGAGCAGTAAGGATTTGTCCTTTTGTCGAGGATTCAGTTCCCACTCAGGCAGTCTGACATTTAAAGGGGCATCGCCACCAAATGACAAGCTGCAGGCATCTATAGCCATTTGCTGCTGTTTAGTTCTGTCCAGCCCTTGCTTTGTGCTGTAAAAGTGCTAAACCTGTCAATTTTTGCATTATTGTCCCAGTGATGCTGTTGGATGCTTGAGACTTGAATAGCCACCTCAGTGACCTCCCTATAAGAGTGGTGGCTATGTGGGCTCGTCATCTCTTTGTCTCAAGCTGCCGTCGTGGACGGCTGCTCGTTCTGTTGGTTCTTCGCCCTTCATTCGTTGGCTGGGTCTCTTCCCGTGCCTTCACGGGAATAGCCCACCTCTCGTCTCGACCAACTTCTTGAAGCCCTCCCTTCGTTGGATCTGAATACATCGTGGCTCCCTTCCCGTAGTTTCCCGGGTCCGACCCACCTTCCGTCCGGCAGTAGGCTCGTCCCCTGCCCTTCGGTCGCCTTCGTTCCTGTTGGCCTACCCTTCGGGGAACTGAAGACATCGTGGCTCCTTTCCCGTGGTTTCCTGGGACTGCTCCACCTTCCGAATTGGCATCCTCCAATGCATTCCTCGCCTTTCGGTCACCCTCAGATTGATCAACTGCCCTTCACTCAGTTTGAAGATAACGTGGCTCCCTTCCCGTGGTGTCCCGGGACCGCCCCACCTTCCGAATCGGCAACCATCATCGTCTTGTTGCTCTTCGGTCACCTTTCGATCCGGACGCCCACCCTGCGCTGGGTCTGAAAACAACGCGGCTGCCTTCCCGTGCTTTCCCGGGACCAACCCACTTTCCGAAGTGGCTCCCTTCATCCAATTCTGTGCCTTCGGTTGCCTCTCAATCAACATGCCTGCCCTTCGCTGCACCCTTCGCTGCACCCTTCGCTGTGCCCTTCGCTGTGCCTACCCTTCGGTCCACAAGCCGCCCTTTGCCGGGACTGGAAACAACGTGGGTCCCTTCCCGTGTTTTCCAGGGACCGATCCACCTTCCGAAATGGCAGTCATCATCCATTCTGTGCCTTTCGGTCGCCTCTTGCTCAAAATACCTGCTCTTCGCCTCGCTGAGGTTGAAAACAATGTGGCTCCCCTCCCGTGTTTTCCCCGGGATCCACCCACTTTCCGGAACGGCACCCTTCACCTCTCCTTTGCCATTCGATCACCTCACCATCTAGATGTCTGCCCCTCGCTGGTCTGAAACCAACGTGCGTTCCCTTGAACCAGTCCACCTTCCGAATCGGCGTCTACCATCCACCTATTCCCTTCAGTCACTCCTTGGGCTGGTTACCCTCCCTTCGTTCCACCACTACAATTCCTCCCCTTGTCCGTGTACTCGGTCACCCTCCCTGCGAATCGCCACCCTTCGTTGGAACATTCGACAGGCCCCTGGTGCCCTCCCGGGTCCGATTCATCCTCTGGCATGGCTCCCCATCACCATCTACTTTCAGTCGCCCATCACACAAGTTCGGCCACCCTTCGCTGGAACTGTCATCAGCATGACTCCCTTCATAATCGGCCTTTCGATCACCTTCACTGACTTCACTCACTTCTCGTTGATTCCGACGACTTCATGACTCCCTCCCGATCCTTCTCGGAACCGTCTCATCCTCCGTAAGGATGTTCGGCCTCCAACCCACCTCTCGGTTGTCCTCCGTGCTCATCAACGAGGCTCTCATCCCACCGTATTGAACTGGCCTCCTCATCTCGCATCAGGCGGGACATCGCCCTTCTCTGCATTTGGCTTTCACCCGTTTTCTGATCGACCATGAGTCTTCCTCAACTCTAGCCTCGCCCTCTGAGCCGACCTACCGCCTGCCTGGACCTTGCGGTCTCCTTCCTTCGCTGCTGGCACCCTTGTTGCATCCGGAGGCATCTTAACTCCTTCTTGGGGCTTCCTGGACCTACCCACCCACCGTTTTAACAGCTGTCTTGCCTTCCAGTGTCCCTTTGCAAGATCTGTCACCACTTGCCCCTACGTGCCTCTCCTGACCGCATTTCACATCAACGAGAGCCATCCTTCGTCCACTGTGCCTTCCCTTCATGGAATCCGAAAGCAGCATGGCCACCTCTTCCAGGTCCCCCGAGTTCGCCCTCCGTCACCGCATTATTTAAGATATCCTGCGTACGGGATGTTCGCCCTGAATTTCACCTGACTAGGCAACATCTTCGGGTAACACACTGTCCCCTGCTTGCCCCAGCCATCTTCCTTCAGGATGGACAGTCCATACTGCAATCAGGGGATCTTGTCTTCCCCTTCGCTCCATCATGTATTCTAGACAAGTCACACACCGCATTTCTTCATTTGACCATCTTTTCCTGCCTTCGGCTGCTCCCTTTCCAGTAATCCTTTGACCCATCGGTTACCGCTCAGACCCCACTTCCATCACCATCCCCAGGATCCTTCACCCGGTAAGGAAGTGAAAGGAACAGAGACGAAGGGAAAGGGACAGAAGGTTAAGAACCTGACATTCTTCAATCGCATTTCATCTTTTCAGATGAAATGCTGCCGCGACCACCACCCCCACCTGACAACAAGTTCCTGCACCGACTACTCCCTCGTTGAAGTGGCCCTGCTCCCTTCGCACGTCGCACGACCTGCGTTCGTCCCGGACCACCGCTTTCTGCCACCTGGCTGCCCTTTGTGCACCCTCCCTTCGGCAACACCGTAGTGTCGCCTCCTGTCGCCAGAGGAGCCACCACTCCCTTCGATTCGTGCCTTCCGCCTTGCGCTTCCGGCCTGTTCCCGCTTCTCGCTTCCAAGCTTTGTTGTTGCGATCGTTGCTACTTAGTGCCCTACCACACCGTGTTCTCCAACTTTTTCATTACTGTGTTTGTCTCTTATTACTGTTATGGTCAAATTGACGAAGCCGAAGCCTCTAGAAGATGAAGTTGACGTCTATTTTTGCCGAGTCCCGATGATCGACGACCCAGGAAGCTGTAACTGTGCTGGTCTTCTTAACCCAAACCATATTGACCCTCATAAAAAAGCCTGTCAATACCACAGGACCTGTGACTACTACACAAATCTGTGTCACCATCACTCATAAACAATGGCGGGTTATTGCATCCAGACAACTTCTGTCAGCCACTCGAAACGTCAAGCAATCAGCCACAGGGAGACAATTCTCAAGTTATGGGAAGAATCTCTCTCGACAGCAACTTCTCCTGCACCCTCTACGACTGTGATTCCTCCTACTCCTGGGGAAACACAAGCCTGTTCCGGCTCCAAAACACCCCTCTCCCAACAATCCTGGGTGAAATCTTCCGTGACCAGTTACACCCCTGAGAGCGTAGTCACCATTCCTTCCTCCATATCAGATTCAACCTCGCACACACCAGCTAACACAACCTGCACTCTGTTGAACCCACCATCATGGAGGAGCCCCCCTCCTCTCCCATCGATGAAACTATCCCGAACGAAGACACCCCTCTTCCCCAGGACTGCGAAATGCCGCCCACCCCACTCTCTCACCTCGGGAAGAAAATTCTGAAGACGATTCTTCTTCACTCCGTTTGGATTCCACCACGTCATCCATCGAAATGGAATCACCACCCCTTCAAGTTCAGACTTCTGCTCCTGCTCGACTTGATCGTCCACCTGTGTACGGTCTGGACGACGAAGAAATCGTGGAAGTCGACCATGAAAAAGTTTTTTAACATTGAAGCACAAATTACGCCTGAATATTTGTGCCCTAAAACAGTACAAGAAGAATCTCCTGAAAGTCAAGCCTTACCTCCTTCACCTCCAGGACGTTCTTTTTCGGCAACATGGTTCAATTTCCAACCTCAAAGACGATGTGAAAAACCTGAAAGCCACAAACGCCGCTCAGTTCAAAGAACTTACGGACAATCTCCTCACGAAGGCCGTCCTCAACAAGCCCGCTCCGTCCTTGCCACACATGGGTCTCAACCCACCTTCGACCTATCTTCCCTGGCTTCTGCACCCAATCGACAACTTAAACAAGAGGCGCCCTTCTTACACCCGCCTCAGCCGTTTTCTTCACCCCGCTTCTAAGGACACTCCTTTCGACCCACGTCTAAAGCCAACGTTCCCATCAGGTCCGCTAGAAGCTTTTGACTCCAGCCTTGCTTCTCCCGAATTGTCACCAAATCAACAAAACCCGGACTCCATCTTACATTTACAACAGTCGCACATCATGGAAGCTTGGAATGCCATTAGAACGACAGCAGCTTCCCACAGTCTTCAATCATACACCTTATGGCAGTTTGACGACTCATCTCAATCACGCCCCCTACACTCCGACATGGTAGGACTCTCCAAAGTTCCAACCTCTGCCATCCCTTGCGTCCCATGCAAGTCTAAAGCAAGAAACTACTGCATGGGCTTACGCTCAAGCACTTCCCACCAGTAAATGCTGGGACTCTAGCCGGCCCGAAGCACCTTCCTATCATTCTCCAAACCTCGAGGCCCAATCAAAAAAAAAAAAAACACAAAAGAGAAAGATAACAAGACCACGGATGAAGCATCCCTTTCAAGCCCCCTCTCCATTTCTCGAGTGGAGACCTCAAAGAGGTCAATCCTGTCGGCCGGCTAGCTTCACATGTCAACATTCGGACCATCCGCCTCCCCCCCCCCCAAAAAAAAAAAAATTATAAGTGTAAGAAGATAGTGAGTTTTTTGGTCGTACCAAGGGAATCTCTCCTCCATGTTCGAAGTTCCCCCAACAAGCTGGAACCCGTAATCCGCTTCAGTTGCATCCACCTTGTAGCTGACCCTCTCGGCATCCAAGAAGTCAGAAGACCATCACTCAAGGTAACTGTCACCCCCTTCCTTCCTTTTTCCTCTTGAACATAGAAAAAATAAAACAAATAAGAAAAAGAAAACCCGACATCTAAGGAAGGTTTCATCTCTCAGGGGTATCTCTCTGCATTTACCCACTCTGAGAACTCCATTGCTGACAACCCCCTCAGAACCTCTGGGAACTCGCTCATAAGGTGCCCGCCACCTTTTTTGACGAGGTCGGTCCGTCAATGCAAAAATTGACAGGTTTAGCACTTTTACAGCACAAAGAAAGAACATTTTGCCGGCCCCCAGTTAGGCCGGCTAAAAATGGTTTCATTTGCTGAAAAAAGTGTTATACCTTAGGCCCCTCCCAGCCTCCCATCTCAAGTCACCTTTTGACACAATTGAGAGACAAAGAGATGACGAGCCCGTGTAGCCGCCACTCTTATAGGGAGGACCGCGCATGCGCATGCACATGGCGGTTGGGTGACTGAGGTGGCTATTCAAGTCTCAAGCGTCCAACAGCATCATTGGGACAATAATGCAAAAATTGACAAGTATAGCCCTTTTTTTCAGCAAAAGAAACCATTTTTAGCCGGCGTGGCTGGGGGCCGGCAAAATGTTCTTTATATGAAACAAACAAGCCACGTGCCTCTTTAATTATTGAGTGTAAATGTGTTCCGCCCACGTGGACCGGGAAGCGAGCGGTAAAGTTAAGCCTATCGACATTACGGGAGTTTTTCTGTATATCGACCGTTGAAACACAGATGTTATACCGTTGTATAGATGTGATATCGTTGACCTTGACCGTTTGGTTCCTAGTGCACGTGGACGCCCAACTTTACATTCAATAATTAAGGAGACACGTGGCTAGTTCGTTGTGTAAAAAGAAATTTCTCTGCGCATTCCTTCGCTTGTTGTAATCAAGTGCTACGTTGAACTAAATAATGGTAGACGCCGCTAGATGCTGCAACTTGTCATTTGGTGAAGAGGCACCTTTAAGTACAAAGGGCAACGGAAGTAGATTTGCATCTCTATTTCGTTATCACTAACAGAGCCCATTTGGCGTTCCATTTTGTAATTATTTAAGCTCTAACCGCTCCAAATTGAATTTGTGGTACAGAATTGGGTTATCTTTTACGACATAAAAACTCGCAAGTTTAGACGACTCTGTACTTTAAAACTGATTTCTGTTTCAGCCCTCTTCGAATGTCTGAATTACTGAAACTATCTCTCATTATTGGGCTGAAAGTATTAACGTAATTTAGTTCACGACCCTTTACCAACAAAAATCAACATGAGGTTTGAGTGGATTCCCGTGTCTATTCTATTCTGCATTCCTAATTGGCAATTTCCAATATCACGTGTCATTGGGATTTCCTAATTTTGACTGCACACCGACGTTGCAACGTTTAATGGAATGCGCGGAATTAATTTCCGTCAACCACTAAATCGATACCGTCCACACTTGATTACATGGAGTATTCGGCGATGATCAACTATAAATTAGGAACGCAATTTAATACACCGCCAAGGGTTGCAGACCAATTGATTTAAAGGGATAGTCATTTAAAGTCGATGTCTAATATCGATTGCGAAGCGCATTTGTTATGCGACGACGATGAAATTCGCATCAATGAGATCTTTGCATGAGAACTTTAAAAGACGAACGTTTACGCAAATTTCATTTTTTGAGGAAGATGGTACAGAACAGTGACATCTGCCACCATATTGGCACCAGTATGGTTTGTGGAGGGCATAACTACAAGGTGCACTACATAAAAATGGAGGGAAAAACAACGGAAGAGCGGATTTCTTAGGCTTAAAATAACGTTATTTTCTCCAGCAACAAAAATCGCGCGTTTTAGGGCTAAGAAATCACTCTTCACAGCATCGGCTTCAGTATGACGCCCTTCTGTTTCTCTCTGCAATGCCCCTTGCAGCTAACCCATTAAGGCTCCAGCATAGAGTTATATACAATAATACTACGTCGTGTCAATGCTCTATAGATCGCACTTTTCTAAACACGGCGATAAACCAAACGTTTGTGGACTTGGCGGAATTGATTGAACATTGGGCAATTCCTGATTAAATGATTTGATGGAATTGATTTTATTAAGCTTCAATTCCGCTTGAATTGATTGGACTCGACTTAGTAGGAATTGACTTGATAGCCATCCACTCAAATTGACTTGTTTGGCCCTATTTGATTCAGTATTGTCGGTGCAATAACACTCAACTCAGGCCAATTCCCCCAAAATCTAAATTAATTACACCTGAATTCAGGCCCAAATTTACCACCAATTTCATCTAAATTTTCGTAATTTTGCCTAAAATTCTGCTCGACTATGGATGAGTTTGGTGGAATTGAATAGAACTGGTTAAAATGTTTTCTGAATCAGCCAAGACTTGACGGATGGAGACTGGATCATCTGGACACCAACCAAAATGGATCTGATTTGTCAGAGTTGGAGTTGGTTTGAAATAGCATAATTCAAAGAATACAGCAATGAATTGAACTGCATTGAAACATGGCAATGACTTGGTTGGAATTAAATTTGACTCATGAATTTAAGTTGGAATTGGTCTGGATGGAGCTGCCTCTTGGTGGAATTTAGGTAGAATCAGAGTTAACCTGATTTGCCGTTTACTTGCTGTATAGGCAGATTCATATTCCTACATCACGGCCAGACTAGAAAGTCATTATGGAAGCTGACAGTCATTATTAAGACTGGCATTGTGAGAATGTAGGAATATGATTCTGTGCAAGAAAGAAAAGACAACTGCCCTCACTGGTACTTAAATCCAGGACATCTCGCTTGCTAACCAGACCTTTTATCAACTGAGCTACTGGGGCCGGCCCTGGCTGCAGACCCCCAATCGAGCTAAGAAGTTCTTCAATTTTTCTAAGTGATCAAAAATGTAAACAAATTCCTAAAAAGTCTTTATTTCTTATTCCAAATGCTGAATTTCAAGAAAAATTGGCTGAATAAATACAGAACAAGTTTCATTCTTCATTTATGAGGGTTCTTTGTTTTCGAACACTACTGTCTCTATTTACTGTTTCCCATGATTAAGTTTTATCGATCTCTTTAGCTAACATTAAGGCGAGGTCATGCCAACATAATGTAATGTAAAACTGGAGGGGAGCACGGAAATATGAGACTCGTGTTGTTGGTGATACGATCTTCGCATGAAAGTCAGGCTTTGTAAACAGCTATCGCATTTTAATGCAAGCAGGTTTATTATTTTTTTTTCCGTGCCACTGTTTAGCTTTTTTGAATAAATCATTTGTGTCGGATATTTGGTAACAACATAAAAAACTCACGAAACATACCCCTCCCTCCTTCAAGGTAAGTATAAGCTTTGTGCCTACACAGTGACGCAATGGCGTGTGGAGGGAGAGGGGCAGAGGTCGCAAATTGCCCTTTTTTGTAAAAAAATAAATGGGCTTTTTGTGCCGGCAATAATTTCTAAGGTGGCGGTGCCTGAGAAAGGGCCTGAAGGCCTAAAAATGGCCCTAAAAAGGTCTAAAAGCGCCTAAATGTGCAAAACGGGCCAAAAAGTGCTAAGAAAAGGTAAAAAAAAAAAACAGAGCAAAAAAATCCTCAGGAAAAATGTCCACTAAAATTTACTATGCCCTTTTAATAAAAGTTGCCCCTGCCCTCTTAGGGGTATGTGAACGTCACTGTAGTGGCGTAACTCGGCCACGTGTGGCCACTGGGCAAACCTCTCCGATGTTCCCCCCTCCCCCACACTTTTCTGAAATTGGAAGGAATTTGGCAATGGATGCAGAAATTACTACTTTTTGAGCAAAATAGTTATTTTCCAATTCTGTTACCCTTTTCTGACTACGTATAACCAGGACGCATAAAAACAAAAGCAGCGAATGAGTTACGGGTATTTTAAAGGACATACCAGTTATACGCGTCTGAAGTAATGTTGCCAAACTGAGAAATCCAACCGCGAGGAATGTACCTTTAATACATTAAAACTATTTTAAAAAAATGATCAGTGCGAAAATGGCTGTAATTTTGGATTCCGGACGGAACTCATTCTGCTTGCTGACTATAAAAGTTCAGTCTGGTTTCTGTACTCCAGAGTGTACGGCACAAAATGACCAAGCTGGGCTGATGCACCCCCTCCCTTCCCCCGAAAGTCGGTGGTCCATGGGTTTTCCCCATCCGTCCTACCCCGTAGTGACAACACTATGCACGTGGTGTGTCAAGGTGGCTGAGTGGTGATCAAGCTCAGTCTACCTGGCCGAAGAAGCTGATCTAATCGAAAAATGGATAGGGCATTCTGAGGAAAATCCCTGCCAGACCGAAAAGGCATGGTAGTATATTAGAGACTACCCAAGCTCCTTCAGCGTACCTGCGTCGTAATTTTACTGTTTCGAAACCAGGTTTTCCCCATTTTACTGCTCCTTGAGGCTGAGGGGCTCGCGGTGTAATTCCGATTGCCGCAAATATTTTTTCACCAACAGGGTCGTAGCACCGTGGAACTACCTACCTGAAGAGGTCGTGTCCGCACCTTCGGTGGATGTCTTCCGGAGGAGGTTGAACGGTGTGGACTTGTCTGCATTTTTGAAAAGAGTGTATCAGTGATGCTGTGGTTTCTTGTACCTTTTAACTTCCGGCACGGTCTAAGTGGTTGCCATCGCTATCCTTCCGTTGTCCGTGCCCCATTGGTGGGCAGAATTTCTTTATTATTATAACGTCTATGAAGATTCAAATCGAACCGGAAAGATGCAAAAATTTGCTTCAGTCGACTTAAGGCCCAATAAAATTTATATTAAAAGAACGAAAAACGATAAGCACATGGGATTTACGAAGAGAATTTATATTTCACCTACTTTACAGATATGTCATTTTACGACTAGAATGTTCGCTTATCTATATCTAGACACGCACTAGTGTGTCGACGTCAAGTAGATGAGATTTAATTGCTGTCAGAGCTTTTGTCAGATGTAAAACGGCGGCTCACTAGCAGACTGCGACTTTTAACTGTAACAAGCTTATAGCTGATTTCAGCCTACGGGTGAAAATTCCCTAGAGGTTTAGCAAATCATTGGAGTCAGGTGTGTTGGACCCAGTAACGAAAAAAAACTTGAACGTGCGGGAACGTGTCCTACATAACTTTCGAACTATTAGTCGGCGCGATTTACATGGATTAACCTTGGCGGCCTTTCCCTGGTTGAATTATATTGCAAAGGTCGATCCTTTTTGGAAACTTGGCGACTTATATACCAGTTTTGGTTTTTGGCGGATATATAAAACCCTTAAGGGCTGCTTGACAATTGGTACTGCGTCTGCTATCGAACAATTTAGGTGTACGAGGGACTGCATTATCAACGAACGAAATATTGTAACAAAACAAAACAATCGGTAACAGACGGGGTATAAGCAGTTTTTCGTAGTTGTTCAATGCACATAAAAAAAAAAAACAGTCCCGTAGGAAAATCATCATTCAATCAGCGTTTGTTACACGAGGGTGTTTTGATATCACTCATTTGAAGGGCCAAATCACTCTCAACTTGGTGGCCTCTTTAGCAGTTTTTACCACTGTGCACAAAAACGTGATCGAAAAAACTTAATCAAATCATCATCAAGACTGCACATAAACCAAACCATACCAATGTTACAAATAGTGCATCCAACACCATCCATGCGTAACACGGGCTTTATCTAGTTATCTATTAATCCTAAAACGCGGTGGGTTTAGAATAAAGCAAACCGGTGTATCAGCAGTCCCTTGCACTAAACCTATAGCTGTCATTTAGCGTCAATCCTCTTCCCCCTGGCCCCCCCCCCCAAAAAAAAAAACCCAAAAAAAACACTGCAATGTTGAGGTTACAAAGTTGATTCTATAGTACCAAATATCGTCACTGAGGGGTGGGGTGCTTCGTTATCCTGGCCGCAAACCTTACGAAGCGTGGTATCATCTCTTCCCCCCCCACAAAAAAAAAGTCTATTTGTGCCTTTCAGAGATACACCTAGGGTCCCTAAGTAAGTAATACACCTGGTCACGTAGGCAATGTGCGTATTGCTAAGGTGAACTTAGGCCTACTCGAGAAAAAGCAAGTGGATCGGATGAAAAGGCAGCATTTTGACAGCAATGACAGGTTAATTCCCAATCCCAGATCAGAATTTTCATAGGCAGTCTAGTGTCCAAAAATATATATATATATCGTGTGCGCGGCGTATCTTGAGTCCTGGAAGTATTTTACGAGCGGCTAAGTCTTCCTGGATGGGGCGGCTTTAATCGACGGCCGCCATTGTTTTTGTAACCATCTTGGATATCAACAAGGCACTCTGCTGCCAAAAACGGACAATCGATTATCTGTGTTCGTTCTGCGGCGAACAAAAGATAGGTCGCGCACACTTTAAGTGAGTAAGCTTAAGTAAGTAAGCGAGTTTATTACAATAAACAATAACAGTGTGCCCACCCACACCCCACAAGAACTGATGCCCGCGTGTGGCATGCACAGGAACCATACAAGAAAGTATAAAACAATGTACAAAAAGAAAAGGTCGCTGCAAAACTTTACAACATATAAGTAAAATCATATCAAAAACCAAGACTGGTAAAAGGGGCCGCCAAGTTCCGAATGGTTCGGCCCTTCAAAGGAGTGCTATCAACACACCAAACCATTCGCCAAGTTAATAATATTTCGAAGGTTAGGAGTTGGCCTTCGTTCAGGAGGTTTTTTGTATCTCGATGGACGTTAAGCATGTAGTTAGTTAGTTAAATATCCCTCGTTAGGGGTGCTAATGATGTACTAAGTCTACTAGTTACAAAGATATTGATTACTCGTGCTGCATGAGCTCGAGAATGTACACATGTAGCATGGATGAATTTGTAATGTTATATTGAAGGAAAAATAAACCTCACTTCGTCGGCTGGGATCAAACCAACAACAGCTCCTCAACTTGGTCTCTTGCCTCCCTTCTTGACTAGGGAATTTTTAGGACTAAATGCGGGCCTAATAGGCTAAGGATTGCTAGGGCTAATTTCGGGCCTAACTAGGACTTTGAGTTTGAGTGACAGTTTTGAAAAGTTTGGTTGTTAACTAACTTGTGACATGCGACTTTCTTTCAGTAACATTTGGAGTAACTGTGGCGTTTGGTTGGTGTGAGTATGTCCCCACTGCAAACCTAATTCCTCCTTAGCACCTAAGTAGAGTAAGGACCGAGGATAACGTAGCCTTGCTGTATTAGTTAGCAAGATAACAGCTACACCTCGAAGGCAACCGCATAGGAGGCTGCATAGTATGTAAGCCCCACCCAAACCCTAACCTAACCTTATTCAGTCTGATCTCTCTCATTGCCGTTTCCGTACATGGTAGGGGAGGTTACCTTCCCAATATAAAAAGTCAAAGTCCTAGTTAGGCCCGAAATTAGCCCTAGAAATCCTTAGCCTAGTAGGCCCGCATTTAGTCCTAAAAGTTCCCTAGTCAAGAAGGGAAGCAAGAGACCAAGTTGAGGAGCTGTTGCTGGTTTGAACCTTGCCGACGAAGTGAAGTTTATTTTTCCTTCAATTTAACATTACAACTATTGCTACACTAGTGAAGTTTACTAGTAGGTAAGAATCACACTAGATGCACATAGGAGATTGCAATGATACATTTAAAACGTAAAGCACAAAAGCACTTAAACAGATGCAATTTTCTCAACTTTACATTTGATTATTTCAATTAAAAATCATCAATTTTTATCCGTGTACCTTTTAACAAGTAAAGTGTAACTTCAATCATATAACCCCCTTTTTTATGGCACACTTGACGTTTTTGTTTGAAATTATTTTTATCCAAGTAACTGAAATGTGCCCAACTCTGCTTCAGGATATATGACACTTGACACTATGGCGTCGCGCTACAATGGTTTACAACCTCGACAATTGGATTGATGTGATGTTTGTTGTGATGTTTGTTGCCTAACTTAGCGCGATACACTAGCGTGTGTCTAGATAAAACTATTGAACTATAAATACAAAACTAATCTACATAATAAGGTCGTTGGAAAGGTCGTTGGACTAAGTAAGAAAGTAAGTATAAGTAAACAATCACTTTAATCGCTTTTCGTTCTTCGTGCACTTGTTATGCCTTTGCTACGCTGCCCAACAATTTCGTCTAAAACGTTGATTGTTGATGGGTAAAATAAAAGAATCCGTGTTTTAGCTAAAGGCGTATAGTTTCCAATCAAACTAAGCCACGTTGTACATTTCGAGGCCTCGAAATTGGCACCTAAACACGATGGAAAGGCTTACTTATTTCGTAAATGCGGGCTTTCAGAGGTGAGCTGAATTGTTTCAAACTGCACACCAACAATTTCTACGGAGCACGAGGTTTATCATTGATATCTTGCAGAGTGGCCGTCAACAATAAGACCTGTCTAAGTGAAAACAAAACAATAATGAGGCATTGTTGGCCCGGGCGATTTGCTTTCTGCCTCTCCCACAAAACAAAAATGTCAAAGCCGCCAGGCTAAATATTTCAACACCACCCATCCGTACAACGGACTTCAGCAAGCAATGCAACATTATTAGCCAGCACAACTTTTTTTCACACAGCGATGCTGGAAAATGCATCGACGTGCCAGTTTTTAAACCGGTGCATTCACTGACTTGCGTCATGGGATGCGCTGATTGAGTGAGCGGAGCGAACGAAAATCAGTGTTTGTTAGCCAGTGCGCGCAAAAATTTGACTGAACAAACTTAATTCGATGGAAGCGTTTGTTGGCCAGTGAACACAAAATTTTGATTGAAGAAACTTAATTCGGTGAAACATAGTCATACACATGAGCAACCAAACCGTGCCAGTGTTGCAAACGGTGGATTCAAGACCAGCCGTGCGTAGCACGGGCTTCCTTTAGTTATAAAATAAAAGGCGTGGTAACTTCATGGATTGACAAGGTAAGACATACTTATTGCGAAAGATAAAGTTTAGCTTAAAATCTTGAATAACGTTTCTATAAAGTTAGTACTAAGGCCCAATACCCATTTAAACAAAGAGATTTGGAATGGGTAAATCTCAACAATATCTTTTAAAGTTTTTGGTTCAGTTACCAAGGAAATAGATGCATTTATGCATCTTTTTTGTAGTTACTTTAGGCTGAATAACGTAGTTGTTCGATTCACTCATAGTGTAGTAGTTCGTTAGTAATCGAGTTGTAGCACCAGTTTTATTCCTCCGAAAACGAATTATAACTCGATACTCATATATCTGGCGTACTGGCAGAATACCTAGCTGCCGAAAAATAGGTAGCGAATGTTCATGTTGTCTTTTGAAAAAGCGCAGAAATAATATTTATATTTTCAGGTGAGATGGAGGGGCAACCTATTAAATCCACCTCGCCACTTAGAAACAAGAATTGCTCCTTTAGGTGAACTGTGTTAATTTCAAGTAAAAACTTAGGGGTGGGTTGCTAGGGACTTCTAGTTTACGAAGTCGTGTTCTAACGCTTCCAACTCTACTATAAACGAAAGAAAACCATGTAATAGGCCTTGTTTTTAAGTAACGTGTCTTCACGGCCCGGAAATGAGAGTTTCTTCTTTCTTTCATTTCTTTATGCGTTCCATTTTTTCCCTCGAATCCTTTGATCATGACAAATGATCACTGCAAATCTCCGATAACCGAGAAAAATGAGAATTTTAATAAACCGCGAATCGGAATGCAAATTAGTCATGGATATAAGCGGGAATTCATTTGAGCCGTTTCTTTTATTAAGACTTCGTTCAGTAAAAAGAGCATCTTTAAAAAGAATATCATTGCAATTTCCTGCATCAAAGAGAAATTCGTAACAGAATTCTGGATAAAGAAAAAAGTTCCGCCTCCACTGTCGCCAGAGGAAACAAAAGGAAAAGTATTAAATTCCAGAAAGAAAGAATCTGTTTCGTCTACAATTTTATTGTTTTTGAACGCCGGCAGTAACGTCGCTCCTAATTCATAGCAATTGAATACGTTACCGCGGTAACCAGTTACTTTTACTTGTATTTTGTTTCGTTTCGTATAAATAAGAGCCTTACTCCGTAAGGTAATAACAAACACAATCATTAATCAGTTTTGCAAAGCAACAAACTAGGTGAGAAACATGTAACCGTGTATTGTCAACAATTTCGGCGCACGACATCTATCATTGCTACCTTGCAACGGTGCTTGGGTCCGCCGCAAAGTAACATTGTTTTTGTTTGGATGTATCATACACGGCGATCATGATTGAAGTCCTCTCTTCAGCAAAACTAAAACTATTAATTTCTCCGTTTCTATTCAGTATATTTCTACCAAACTTGGCCAGATAGTAGATAGCAACTTTTCCAAACTTTACACCAACTTTTATGCAATTCCGTGCAAGAGTAAACGTAGGAAGCCACACGTAAATTTGAAAACTGTTCACTTCTTTGTTGTTGTTCTGGTTCTTGTTCTTGTTCTTCTTGGCTGACACGGTTACAGAAAAAACTACTGCACCTACCTAAAGTCTTAAACATGATCTGAGCCAGAAATTTTCCTGGGCTTCAACCTTACATAGGGACCACTTTTTCAATTGGTCGATCCATTCCGGAGTTACGGGAACCTAAATGATCATTTTGATTGTTTTACATTGTTTTTACCATCAAATGGTTCAAAGGGTTTAACGAGTGTTAACCACTCCTGGTCATCTGCCAGAAGCCCTAAGGCCCTATGTCTGTTTAACCATTGTATTTAGGGAACAATGCCACTCAGCAAACTCCAGATCCATTCTTCGTGCATGCAACAATCGACTGCATGCATAAACGTTTATAGCGCGACACCATAGCCGTAAAAAAGGTACACGGATTACAAACAAAAACGTCAAGTGTGCCGTAAAAAAGGGGTTATATGATTGAAGTTTCATATTACTTGTTAAAATGTACACGTATAAAAATTGGTGATTTTTAATTGAAATATTCAAATGTACAATTCAGAAAATTGCATCTGTTTAAGTGCTGTTGTGCTTTACCAATCATATACGTTACGTAAAGCACAACAGCACTTAAACAGATGCAATTTTATGAATTTTTACATTTGATTATTTCAATTAAAAATCACCAATTTTTATCCGTGTACATTTTAACAAGTAAAATGAAACTTC
>JAHWFP010053928.1:0-11894 GCA_023313725.1 Lithobius niger | reverse complement strand
GTTCAAGACTGGCCTTGTGAGGATACACGATACACTCATCTGAGAAAAAAAGAAAAGACAACTGCCCCGACCTGGAACCCGAACCCAGGACTTCCCGTTTATTGTAACCACTGTGCTATCGGGGCAAATTCTGGCTACAAGCTCCAGCCGAGCTAAGCAGCTGTTCAATCTTTCTCAGTCGGGGCAGTTGTCTTTTCTATCTTTCTCATACTAGTATATTGTGTATCCTCACAAGGCCACTCTATAATGCAGACTGCTTGCTTCGTTTACACTTTGAAACAGTTGAGCGACGTTTTACGAAGTTCTTACAAGGCATGCGCGTAAGTTACCGTACCCGTAAACGTCTTAAAAATCTTGAACTTGATTCTTTGGAATTTCGTAGACTGAAGACAGAGGGGGTTGCCTTCGTGTGACTACACCTACCCTTGTTTGAAATTAGTCCTGCAACCTGGACAAGGGACCACAAATTCAAACTCATTCTTCAAAAAGAGAGAGACTAAACTTTTCACAAAATTTCTTTGCTGCAAGAGTTAGCCAGCGTGGGATTCACTGACTGAAGAAGCAGTTTCAGCCTCAGATTCAATAGATTGGTAAATTTGGCAAATTTAACATCGTCTTTGAAACGGCCAGAATAATGCGCAGCCGACTAAATTTTTTATGGGATTGGAGTTTTTTTTAAATTTAGTTTTGATCAATTGAATCACTTCACACTCTTACGTGTACTCTCCACCTTTTTTTTAAACTTATATTTAAGACTGTCCTGTCATACTGCATTTCGCGGACCTCCAGGTTTTTTTTTTATTAAAAAAATTTTATATTTTCAGAACTTTGGGCCTCTGTACATTCCTTGTATAACTGTAGTATTACTGGGCGAGAGAGCGAAGTGAGCGAGGTCGACTACTCGACTGCCTTTGGATTGTGGGTCTTTCTGTGTGTTTGTCTGTTTAAGAAACGGCAACATTCACAGTTTTGGTCTGATTTGGTTGAAATTTCACGAAAGTGTGCAAGAAATTCACGGGCCGGATATGAAATCCTGCCTCAAATAATTTTGGACATATTCGGGCTTTCCATTGGATGGCTAAACCAATTTTAGCGGCGACACAAAAAGAACCCGATCTATATGGCTAGTGGCCCTGAGCATTGCATGAACAACACAAAGCCAATTTCCGTATCGTATGGCAGTGAAAGTGCTTTCAGTGTGAAAAAAGCAGAAAAGAGTTAAAAGAACACTATATTACACTGCCAATTTCACACGTTTGAAAACAACCCAGTCACTCCTTTTATAATTTCTATAGCAAATCGCTCGCGTGCTGGCAGAGCTATACAGACGCAATCGTAATGATAGGTGTTGGATTCGTTCATGTTCAGGAAATGCTTGCATCGAAATTAGAATAATTATAGAAAATAAAATACCGCATTCTTCCTTCTGCCAACTAATCAATAATCATGATCTTTCGAATTAGTAAAGGTGGTAGCCTGCTGATGATACATATATCATATTTCAAGAATTTCAGGCACTTTTTTAGGCATGGAATTACGTTATTACTTTCCGGGATATTTCCAGGTCTTCAAGGCCTCTTACGAACCCTGAATTACCTGTTGAGTTGTGATAAGCACACTAAGACGATTATCCATGCGCAATGGCTGTTTGCCGTGACGTCACCATGAGTTAGCCAATGACGAACGAGAACAACGGCTACTTGGCCGTCTGATTGGACTAGCCCAGTCACGTGTTATGCACGTCACAGCAAACAGCCATGGCGTGTGGTATAGTTTTTAACCATTTTCGAGCGATGTGGATTTTACCAATCATTAGCTGACCTATCGTGTGCAAAACTAAAAAAAACAAGCGGCTACAGCGACTGCCTAGTCGCACCGGTCTTCTGTACAGTTCCTCCACTTCCAATGTTGAGGCGCATACCTCTATCATGCACTACAACAGCTATCTCGATTATACTAATCTAAAAGCAGTAGCCATCAAATTGTCGGTTAAAAATGTGTTAGGTATTAGGCCTATTTTACATTTTAGGCGTAATTGTCAGCTTTCAGGCCTAATTTTAACCAGCAGTTTTAATTACAGCAAGTACAGCAACATTACAGTTGTAAGTAGCAGCTAACGGAGATATGGATTGTATATTAATTTTTGGATTGTCTATTAATTTTTGCAACACGGTGCGCCTACAGGCACACAGTTACAGTGTTACAACGTAATGCGCAACGTATCCTATATATAGATCAGTGGTAGTAAGGAAGTGACGATAGAGACGCTCTTGATGAAGACAACAGCGACTAGTAGAAACTTGACGTTGCCATGGTAACATGATTTTAGGCCCAATTTTCATTTTTAGGCCTAATTTTAAAAAATGCAGTTTTAATTTCGTAAGTAGAATATAGGCCTAATGGAGAATTTGGTTCGACGGTAAGCCTATTCATTCATGCAACAATGCGACGAAACTATTTTAAACGAAGCTAAAATCCATTTGTTTTTATTGAGTGTTACCTTAGGATTTTAATTCGACGATCAAATGTTATTATTTAATTTAGTTGAACAAAACATGGTAAAAAACATTTGCAAACATTTGAATACCAGGAAAACGGTTTCACGTGGACTAAACAGTGCAGCAAAACTGCAGTATCTGAAACCTTAAAGGAAAGTTTATTTGTGTTCCTTTGCTGTTTTGACTTAGGATCCGTTAAACCTTACCGTAAACATCAACATCATTTTTGTTTCCTAATTCAATTGTATGCCTGTCATTAAACCAGCTACTCGCAGCTCCACGATGACTACTACTACTACTGCTACTACTATTATCTTCTACGACTTCTCTGATAGGCATGTTTTGCACCTAGATTCAGCCATTAACTAGGCTAACACTGATACCGGGATCACGACTGCGTTTGTAATCCCAACAAAATCAACGTCACTTTAAAAGAGGCCCAACAACATCAACAAACACGATCGTGATTAAATCTTCGTTATCATCAATCCCGACAAAAAAGTAATCTCAACGAGGAAAGTTGTCTTTCGTCTTGTTTCATTTTTTTTTTATTTCAAGTCTTATTTTTTATTTTTAAAAATCTCTCTGCCTTTGGGGCTTTAACCCTTTTTTCCCCCGGAGCGGAGTAAGCACTTTGTTTTGGGACGCATACATGTATACATATATATAGAGGAGTAAGTTAGCCCAAGGCCCACGCCATTTTTCAATTCCAACCCTAATTGTCAGGGAGGATAATTTTTTACCTCGTCCCCTCTTTTAAATTTTTATTTTTTGACTTGAGCCAACGTTTCAACCCGCGGGGCATTTTCCTAAAATTACTCCGCGTATTAAGGGCGGGGAAAAGGAGAAAGTGTGTAGTGAAGGGCGGAGGTTGTGGAGCGGAGGGGAGGGGGTGGGGGGAAGATGTTAACTTCAGGGCCATTTGGTCGACAGGGTCAGACTGGCAGTTAGTGACCCCCTTCGTGCTGGAGCGCCATATTGGGCAGCTAACTGGTTTTTGAATTATCTATAGGATGCTTGGGGCTCTTGGTCTTCGTGAATGTTAATTCGTTCCTCGCCAAAATTGAATCCCCGTTGGTCATGGAGCTTATATTGGGGCGGAAAGGACCTTCGTTGGTCATTCAGCGTTTACAATTTATGGTGTATCGGGGGGGGGGTCTATTATCATAGACTAGCAATATCGTTCGCTTCGATCACTTTATTGGTCCCGATCCTTGCTTTATGTAATTTATTCGATGGCCAGATTATCACAAAATCGATGTACCGATTATTAGTGACTAAACAGGACGGAAAGGTTTAAATAGGACGCAGAAGGTTTAAACAGGCTGGAGAAGCCGTAAATAAATACAGATGCAAACCTACTTACTCTGCCTTTTGGACGTAAATGTCAGACTGCCTCAGGGGGAAAATGAACCCACGACCTTTTAAACCAAGATCATCGGTAGGACTTTGGCCTCTAATTCCTAAGGTCGTGGGATCAATTCCCCGATCAGGCTGTCTGACATATAAGTCCAAAAGGCAACGTAAATAGGTTTGTGTCTGCATTTATTCAACTGATTATTAGGACGCAACGTAATTACAGTTGTCGAACATAATTAGTTTTTTTTTTTGTAATCTTTTTTTCACGTACCTTATAACGTCTGCAGCAGTTCATATACTGTAAACGAGCGTCTGTAGCGACTACGTAGTGGCAACCGGTCTTCTGTATATACTCCCGTCACTTTCGCCACTTTTCCAACGAAAATGTTGAGGCGCACACCTCTGCGATCTCGATTGTATAATCTAAAAGTACTAACCATCACAATTGCCGGTTAAAAATTTGTCAGCTTTTAGGCCTAGTTTTACATTTAAGGCATAATTGGCAACTTTTGGGCCTAATTTTCATGTGCCGTTTTAATTTCGGAAGTAGCAAGTAACGAAGAATTGGATTCTGGAGTACGCCTATTTATTTATGCAGCACGGTGTCGAGACGCGTCAACGGGAGTATAGGCCTAATTTTCAGCTTTTGTGCCTAATATTTTTTGCCTGCCGTTTTAATTTCGTAAGTAGCAACTAACGGAGAAATGAGTTAGCGAGTATGCCTGTTCACTCGTACAACACGGTGTCAAGAGTTTTTTTGTTTGCTAATGAAGCTAATGTGTGTCGTTAACGAAATCCTTTTATTTTTTACGGTTGCGTGTTTTCCTGTAGTGGTTAAATACGATTAAGTAATAGATATCTGTGAATCATAGGCAAGCGCGCTCGTGTTTCCCTCCACCCCCTTGATATTGGACTAGCCGTTTCTTGCTCGCGAGCAATTATAACCGTTAAATCGCCTATGATTCACGGATATGTATTTTAATGCTAAGGTGTGACGTCAAGCTAATTTATCGTCTTATTCTAGTTTTTTAAAGACTTGTTTCAAGAATTTAAGAATTTTTACATGCGACTTATGTAAATTCCTGATCGGAAGTTCCGTGTTGGAAACGGGGTTGGAAGTTTCCTGCGTATGAAGGCCGACCGAAGGGGAGAGACGTTCCGTAATACCGATGTTTGCGTTTACTGTAATTTTTTCTACTTTAATAGTTTAAATAAGATGAGTGTACACCTAGGTTTCAATTAGGTGTATTTCAAAGTGTCAGTAGCCTAGTTTTCGTACCGTCGGAACGAAAGGTTGCCGGGTTGGGCCATTCCTCCGTGGGTGGGGGGCCTAGCATAGTACGCGAGTTTTTTTTTTTTTTTCGTGTCAGGCTAGAAAGAAAAATGTCGCCGGTTGTAAATGTGCCTGTTTATGCTGGTTGCAATGAGGTGTGCTGGTTGCATTTGTGTTGTGTACGGTAATTTTGCAAAGTCGGGTCATATGTTACATGGTGGAGCACGGGTTATGTAAACCCCCGTAAAAAGTGTTAGCTTATTAAAAAAGTGTGGGTTATCAAAAAAGTGTGGGTTATCAAAATTAACCCACTGTGACGTGTGTGGGTTTTCACATTAACCGTGTATAACGACTACACTTTTAGCATGGGGATGTGTTAGCGTGACGTCACCACCGTGCATTAACATGTTATTATTTCATTGAGTTACGTCGAGTCTTTCGCCAAGCTAATCCCACCGAGTAATAGTTCGAAGATTAAATGAAATATATGAAAATTGCTTACTGCGCAATTTTCAAATATTTCATTTAACGTTTGAAGTCTTAGTCGGTGTGCTTAGCTTGGCGAAAGAGCTTGGCGTTTGATATCACGACTTCACACGGCCGTTGCTAGTTAGCTATAAGGAAACAACGATGTGTCGTGCTTTGCCGTGCTTTTTAAAGTACACTGATTACCACTGGCAAAGCCGCCGCACGGACTAAGTCGCTGCATAGTGGGTTTGGTGAATTTTAAAAGCGGTTTACTATAAGAGGCATTCGCTCGTTTTGCTCGTTTTGGCTTGCGCTGCTCACACCCACCTTGCTTCAGAAACAAGAATGATTTTTTTTTGATTTTTTTTTTAAATTTTTGTCGAGCATTATGTCAGCCGAAGCAATTAATGCTTGTATGGCTGAACCGGCTCAATTTTGAACATTACCAGATCTTTTTAGAGAAGAAGAAATCTGGTAAAGGGAGGTGCGAGCCCGGGGATTCGATCCGGGAAACCTCCGATCATCGTCGGGGCCGAAAGATTGTCCAGAATTAGCCAGAATACATCCCATAGCCGCTGAAGGAGCATGGTAGCCTCTCACGCTACCCTGGCCGGCAGTCCTGGCGGGGACTTTGCCAAGGTCCCCTTTCCAGGGGTTCGACCAGATCCGCAAACCTCCGGCAACCAGGCTGAGCTCTCTCACAACTCAGCCACGATGACAACCTTTCGAAACCTACTATTTCTGTGCGTTCAGCCAATTGAAACCAACCAATTTTGAGGTCTATAATAATGTCGTGTTGCTGAGAATAAGTATATTGTGTAGGCTATGTCCTCGTTTTAGCTTTTTGTTTTATTTATTTTTATTTATTTTTTTTTTTGGCAATTATTTTTCATTCAGATCAGTTCCCTGAACAGCGTCGGAATGTTTAATCCAAGTTTGACGAAATAATTTTCAGATCGTTTTAAGCGTATTGGAGGTTTAAAAAAAAATCTAGTTACAGCGACAAAAATAAGCTTATTCGAAACGTAATTTAATTCTATATCTTTCATTTAGCCTAATCTCAGTTTCGTAGGTATCTTATTCCGGAGGAGTAGCGGCAAAAACACGCACGTACGCACGTGCGGTAAAACAAACTTCCGTTAGCTGCTACTTACGAAATTAAAACGGCAGGTAAAAATTAGGCCTAAAAGCTCACAATTATGCCTAAAATCTAAAACTAGGCCTAAAAGTTAAAACATTTTTAACCCGCAGCTGTGATGGTTACTATTTTTAGTTTACATAATGGAGTGCGCTGTTGCACTTCGCGATAGAGGTGTGCGCCTCAACCTTTTTGAAAGTGGCAGAAGTGTACAGAAGACCGGTTGCGCCTAGGTAGTCGCTGCAGCCGCTTGTTTACTATGAAATCCAACTTGTCAGGGAGAAAAGCTGAGACGGTGTGGTGAAAAATGAGATGTTCCTGGAATATAATAAAAATAAACAACAACAGGTTCAATCACCAAGTTGAAGGTGTTCTGGAAACAGATAGGGCAAAGGATACCACTTACGCCAGCCGGTGGGCGCTACAGAGTACAGGATTTATGAGGAGGGCATAAGAAAAACATGGCTGACGACGGGCCAGCATTTGTTACGTGTATAATACAATACAATACAATACAATACAATAGGGCAGTGACATGACGAGTATTATTGTATATAACTCTATGGTGGAGCCAGTAACTGGGTTAGTTGCAAAGGTCACAGGAGGGGGAAAAGAAGGGCGTCTTACTGTAGACAATGCTGTTAAGAGTGACTTTCTAGGCCTATAATGCGCAATTTTTGTCGATTGTTGGCAGTTGCTGACATTTTTAAGCACGTGGAATCTTTCTTTTCCGATTACAACCTAGCAGCATAAGGGATTGGAGAAAACAACGTTTTGTTAAGCCTATGAAATCCGCTCTCAAAGCACTGCCTTGACTAGAAGTGCCGTCGTTTAACCCTCCATTTCAATCTAGTGCCCGTGCAGCTATCTATCTTATAGCCAATATGACGTCACATGACGCTGCTCTATACAATACAATACAATACAATTCAACACAAAACACCACTCAGGTAAGGGCACGGCACCGTTCCCCGAAGACTCACAAACTAACGCCACGCAACAGTATTTCTAATGCGCCATTAAAAACAATTTTTTATAACTCGTTTTAATTTGAAATTTGAAGGAGTATTTTTTCTCCGTGGAATGTTCTATTTCACGCCAATTTGTTTGTAATTTGGTGGTTGTTTACTATGTCTTTTTTTTTTGTACGTGTTGCGATCTTCGTCGTATAGGATGATTCCGGCCGACGAGTCTATAAGCCCACAACAGCCGGTCAGGCTGTAGGGTTGCGTTCGTTCTGTTGTTCGTTTTAATTCCGTCGGTTGATTGGATCTGATAAGAAAAAAAACTGGTTTGTCTGGTCTCGAGGAGTGCAGATGAGCCCCGATCGTGGCTTTGACCTATTTATGGCCCGAGTGTGGGCGTGGAGGGGGAGGGGTGAGGGAGCCGGGGGGGGAGGGGGGCAAAGAAACCACTTTCCATGCCCTCCTTACAATAAGATGAAATTTTTTTTTTGTCGGCGGATCGTGACTGAGGAAATAAGGTCATTGTACTAAGACGAGTGATACTTCGCGCGCCATCATGGCATTAATCCCGTGTTGGTGTTATTAAAAACCTAAGTATAGAGTTGTAATAAAACACGTCGTAGGCTTCTGCGCTAACGACCAGGCAGCTGGACCTCATTGCCAAAATTGAAACAAGGTTTGGGATGGAGGTTCAGGAGTGTTTTGGACTGGAGAAACTGCTCATTCAACACGCTGTATATTACGGAGAGAATTATTGGTGGTTGCAGTTAATCTCACATTATAGAGGACACCACGGGTTCCTTTGAGATCTTCTGATCACTTCGTGTTTTAGGTAAAAAATTACTTCGCGTATGCCGTGCCTATTTTGGTCTTCTAAGGTATACCGAAAGATTGCTCGGTAAATATTTGCTAACGCTAATATTGTAGGCCTAATCACATAAATATAGGCCTATAATTTATGTGATTCTAGGCTCCTATTTGTGTGAATACAGGTCTATGATTTATGATATTATAGGCCTATACTTACAAAACTATAGGCATGATATTATGTTAATAGGCCCATTTATTGGCCTCCAATTTATGTGATTCTCGTGCTAAAAATTAGTATTCTGCTTGGTTTGTGTCACTTGTTGCCCTGGTTTTATTAGCAAACAATTATTTACCAAATAAGAGGCCATATTCTGGTCGTCGTGCTCTTTATTTATAATTAGGCATACTCCCACCATAGGATTGTCCAAATCTGACATAGCTTTACTGCAGTCACAATGACGCAGCCGGACTTATAGTTGCACTTGGTTCCCGTCAACATCTCATATATCTATTTTTACCACCGAACGTCTGGGTCCGATGACTTTGGTTGTGAACTTTCAAGCATGCGTTTCGTCGGTGATTTACATTGTAACTAGGAAACAGGCTTTGGGCCTATTGTAGGCTGAGCGAAGAAAAATTTATTTTAAATTTGTATTTCCTCTCCTTATAATGGCTTTGCAATGCTTCCTAATGGTCCTTAAAAAGCTCGGGGCAATATTCATTCGGCTACAGTTGAGCTGAAGCTTTTTGCTGGTGGTTTTTACATTTTAGCTAGGCTACGTTTCATATTAATTTTAAGATACTTTCGTTTGCACCCATATTTAGTTTCCGTTTCGTTATTTGCAGCCTCTTTGCGCCGTCGCCGCCGTTGTAAAATACAACGTTAGCCGCCGTGGTTAAGCTGGCAAAGAACGTGCCACCGTCAAAATGCTTACATTGTTTATATTTATTGCAGAGTATCTTTCCTAGATTTAAAATATAAACAATAAAGCATTTAATTGCAAGCTACACAATCACCAGTAACGATAGTACTTCACAACAATCAAAAGATTCGAAACATCCGCGGCTCTCTACGCTGCCTTCTACGACAATGTTGAAGCGCACACCTCTGGCACGTACTGCAACGCCAAACGCTAATTTTTTTTTTTTAAATTGGAATTATTACAATTGTTGATCAGCCGGTGTTAGCTTGGCTGTGAACATAGAATTTAAATAATTCTAAATCCTAATTTTAAGCCTAATTGTTAGTCCCGTTTTAGTTTCGTAAGCGACAACAGTAGAGAAATTAGGCCTATTGGGTTCGATGTTATAGGCCTATTTATTCTGGCAACATGGGATTGAGAGTGTAGTTTCCATAGCAATCTAGAAATCTTGAAATTACAATACGAAGCCAAATTATTGTTCTGTGTTGTGATATAAATACGTAGTCTGCTGTGTACTGTCGTATTATATGAACGGTTTCTTCCTGCAGCGGCGATTTGATGTTTCATTTTGAGATTCCCGTTGATAGCGTCAACGCCACTTTGGTTGCCATGTTGGCTGAATCCCTGCAAGCATTCTTTTTTACATGAAACGAATGTGAGTCGTTAACGAATCCTTCTGTTTTTTTTTTCCCATTTGTTTGTCTTCCTCTAGTGGTTAAAGTGTTATGATCAAATGTTATTATTTCGTTGAGTTATGTCAACAAATATTGTTAGCTGTAAGGAAGCTACGATGATTTATTTTGGCTTTTTTTTTAAAGTTCACTTGATTACCAATAGCACAGTGTATGCTTCGTCGGAATTCCTTAACTATTCGCGGTTCCAAATTTACAATGGTGAGTGTTAGAAATAAATTCGAAAATTTGTTATTTCTCCCGTAATAATTGTTCGATTTACGTCAAATTTTGGCTCAGCAATACTGTTTGGAGTATCAAGCGTTGTACCAAATTTCATTCCAATCCGATCTTTCGTTTAGGCTCCACCCAGACTAAAAATGTGCAACCAACAGACCAACGGACCAACCAACAAACATTTTGCAATTTGGTGTCCGTTATAGGCTACGCTTCGCTCGCTCGCTCCGCCAACAATTGTGATACTGGAAGTTCTTACACCTCAATTGTTGCTGCAGCTGCCTAGGACGCGTTGCCTGCATCGGGAAGATGACTGGGTGTGGTTAACGCTTGCTTAAATTCTTTTTGGGAGTGTAGCTAGGTGGATCTCCTAGTTAACGACTAATTCTAATTTCCTCCTTAATACTTGGCTCGGGGAGTCGGACGAACGTCTAACTGAAAAATTGTCTAATGGGATAATTGTCTAATATCTGCATAAATAAAAAATCTGGAAAATCGTCTAACCGGAATATCGTCTAATGGAAAATCATCTAAACGGAATATCGTATACTGGATAATCGTATAATGAATAAACGTCTAATTGGATAAACGTCTAACTGCGGTTTCTGATGTTACATCTACAGCCGCGGCGAGCGCGGTAGCGCGAGCGAGGCAGGGACATTAGACGATTATCCATTATACGAATTTCCTGTTAGACGATTTTCCATTATACGAATGTCCTGTTAGACGACTTTCCATTATACTGTTTTCCGTTATACGTTCTACCAATTATGCGATTTTCCAGTTAGACGATTATCCCTCGCCGATTATCCCTATCACTTGGCTCACCTAGGTGTCTTTCCAGTGACTCCTTTTCGGCTTTGTCCATGAAATTCTTCAAACATAATCTGCAATCTGCAATTGTAGACAATGTTTTAATTCGGGAAATCTTTCGACCAATTTGTGGGCATACAAGGTGTACGTCCGTCCGCCCGTCCGTCCGTCCTTGAGTATGCTAGCCAAATTTGGTCACCGTGTCTGTTAAAGGACCTTGATCAGATCGAATAGGTCCAGCGGACATATACAACGACTGTGCTGGGGCTACGAAAACTTAACTGTGGACAAAAACTTAAATTCCTAAAGTTGAATTCATTGGGACTGTGCAGATTGAAGGCGGATCTTGTTCTGACGTACAAAATTCTACGTAACACGTTACTTCTCGATTTTTCTTCTTCGAGTTGAGAACTAAGCTAACTACTAGGGGCCATTTTTAAAAATTGATGTTTTCCCCGTATGAGAAAAATTGGGAATTTTTCTTCGGCAATCGGGTTGTTCCTGCATGAAACTCCCTTACTGAAGAAACAGTCACAGCCTTATGTGAACATACTTTCAGAAAACGATGAAAATACACATTGTTTCAGAAACTTTCTTCGACGGCCAGAATTCTATGAACGAAGGCACTGGCCCCTTTCCTTTCATTGGTGTTGGTTGTTAGTGGTCCCCGGACCTTTTCCTTGCCCTTCTGCCTTCTATTTCGGAAAACAAGTCGTATATATTGTTATTATAATTATTT
>JAHWFP010053927.1:0-10670 GCA_023313725.1 Lithobius niger | reverse complement strand
ACTGACTGTACGACGCCACGTTTTCTTCCACTACGAGTGCAAAAAATACGTAAACATCCCATTCGTAAGCTCTAACAGAAATTTTGTAGAGTCTCCAAGTGTGATAACCACATGTTTTTACACTCTTAGAGCAAGGAAACGAGTCGTCATCCAATCAGTTTTCTGAAAACATAATGTGGAACAAACTATAGTTCATGTACTTTTTGTACTTTTTTCATCTGCTCCAAACATTTTGGGCCAAATGAAACAAACACCCCTTTAGAGTTGAGGCAAGGAAAGCCATTTGAAAAACATTCAAAATCAAGCATGACCTGATCTGGTTCAAGACATAAATTGAGATTTTAGGACAGCAGCTTCACTTCTTCACGGTAAAATGTGACAAACTTGTTAATCATACAAGAATAGCCAATGATTTAAAAAAAAAACCCTCACATTTTCCGTTCTACCTATTATACAGATTGCGATGCAACTAATGCCGAAGAAAATTAAGTTTTAGTTTAGCCACAGTTTTTGCTTTGTTTTGTGGGACTTCACATGGAGAGATACGTGACGTTAAGGACAGGAGGGTGGCATTTTGGGCCCAACTTGGGCTAACCTGGCGCTCATGCTAATTTTTGTTTTGTCGTTATTGCTGTGGTCCACACCACAAAAAGTGGAAACGCGCGAGAGCCGCTTGGCTCGTATATAAAGGGCAAGCCCTAGCGGTAATTGTCATCTCTCTTCCGACAGCAGAATAAGAATGTCTCTATGCTGTATACTCGAATATGCACCGGTAACCTAGCGGATTAGAAGCCGGGATGCGTATTTACAAACCTTACTCCTATTCGGCACCATTGGCAAAATCGCGTGGTCTCATTGGCGTTCTTAGTCACGTGACTCAGAGCAGCTCACCGCGTCGCATGGGCTTCGCTTGGCGGTATTATTGGAACCGTGAGCCATCGTGTGTGCTGCTATTTTAACGTGTGGGTGAACAACTATACATAAAGGCAGTTATAGCTCTTGATTGTCAATGTTTATAGGTTGTGTATTAGAGCTTGGAAAGAAGTCATTTATTTGGTTGTAGGCTGGTTGCCGCAATTTATACCCTTTACACATAACACGCCTGCTACACGATAGTATGGTCAACCAAATCGGACAAAATAGGGTGTCGCTAACCTAATTGAAATAAGCCAACAGTGAAAATCATACACTAGAAATAACTAAAGTTGCCGTTATTATTATTTACTACTATTTGTACGTTTATTTATTTTACTCCAATTTGTCTTCAGCTGCCATTAATGTATGTTAGACTAGGCTATAAAATTTATTTCTGATTCAATGCTTAAGTCATATAGGCAAAAAAAATACGATGTTGTGTATCGTGTTACAGTATATCGAATATAAAACCTCGCAGGCCCACGGTTAGTTTTATTGCAAAAACAAAACTGATGGTTCACACTATGGTCCATGGTCCACTATGGTCACACTATGCGTCGCATTCCTCAAACCATTGCCTAACTAGCGTATACACGGAAGATCACGTCGGCAACGCTCACACAACAACAAATGGCTGCCCATACATAAACTGCGAGAAGAGCCTGTTCAGCTCTCAGTTTCGAGTCTAAAGCGCTGCCACCGCGCTGTTGACTTCATTTTCAATGTTCATTACAGAAACAAGTTACAGTATGTTGGCAGAATTATGTATAGCTTTTAATGAATACGCTGGTAGTATTGGTTTAATTTCAATCCGCTACTTGCGTCCACACTATGGTTCGGCAAAAGCTTCGGCGGCGACTGATGCATTCGTCGTAGTCTGCTGCGGGTCACGTGATTGAGAGCGCCAATGAGGCGACGCGATTTGCTAATGGTGCCGAATAGGAGTAAGGTTTGTAAATACGCAGCCGGGATGGCCGAAGATCAGCGTTGATGGCCTTCCATACACGGAGTCTGTAGGTGGTAAGAAGATCGGTTATTTTGGCTTGTATATTATTTTTCTAGAGTGTAGGCTATATCATGTAGGAACATACCGTCTCTGGTAGGCGTGCGTGTCGACATTACAGTAACCATTCGAATTCGGCACATAAGTTCGGTTAGCTTTAATAGATGTTAATCTAGCTTGGATTTAAATGTTTAGTGATTTTGCTAGAAATGTATTCCTCCTAAAATGGCAAAGCATCGTATACGCCTCCGACATGTTCTCTGCCCGTTTCAACTGTTTGTGGTTCTACATGAGCAGTATTTGAGCTATTAATTTCTACTGTACTTATTTCTTGCCATTCAACTACAATTTTTGCTCCGTTGTTCAATATTAAGGAAAATTGGAAATAAGCCAACAGCGCAAATCATACACTAGAAATAACGTAGTTCAGTAAGCCACCTTTATGCACTTACGTTTCGTCGGAGTGGCATGACCCGGATTCGAACCGGCTACCCAGTTCGCCCCTAGATCATTTGCATAGCGCCTTAATTGCTATGGCCACATCCTCCACTGGCTAAGTGCATAAAGGTGGCTTACTGAACTATGTTATTTCTAGTGTATGATTTTCGCTGTTGGCTTATTTCCAATTTTCCTTAATATTATTTCCAGCGATTTATGTCTTTTTATTTTATTTTCCCGTTGTTCAATAAACGCAAGACTATTCTTCAACTCGTCAAATCTGCTTCCACACAACAATTAGCTAAGAGTCAGTAGTGGTTGCGGTAGTCAACGTGTGTCAGCATGTGTCACTGTCATCAATTTCAAGTTTTTTATTACCGGGCCTCGACCCGCAGTCACTGTCATCGCTATCTACAGCAACAATAGCGGAGTTGCCAGGTCGCTCCGCAACAATACGTCAATCAGCGCACAACAGCGTTAAAATTACCTGGAAGCAGAGAAGATGGATATTTCAAACCAAGTCCGACTGAGATGGAAATCGCTTGTTTCACCTCCCGGTTCCATGCCATTTCTCGCAAGGGCTTAAAGCCTCCTACATGCTTAGCTAAAATAAGAATCTTGTGATGTGAAATCAATTGGTGTGGGGCCGGAAGTGAAACTCGCAGCTTCTGTCGGACGTGAGGCATTTGTAACCTCCTGGTTGTAGTTACAACGTCATGTGTTTCAAAATGCTTCCCTTGAATATTCCCACAAAATAGGCTACTACCACAACGTGCCTGTACATGTTGTGACGACACTGAATTGGAAGAAGGATTACAATGCCAAGAGAAAAACCATCACTGGGATAACCCTTGTTGATTCATACTTCAGCTGTTCAAGTGCAAGTTAGTAGTTGCTTAGCTGGCGTGTCTAGATCGTGATTCAGTTATAATATCAATAATTGACTGGTTCGGTTAAGTTTAAGTGATAAAATCAGGAGATGGAACTAGGTGGATGTAATCAACGTCGGTGTGATTCCAATCATACAAATTGTTCATATTAACAGGAATTACCGAATGGCCGAAAATCCAAGTCTGTAAAATGCATCAGTAATCAATCTGAATTAGAATGGTAAACGACTCGAATTTGAATTGAAATGCAAGTTTAGGTTGAAAATTTGGAAATATTCTTTGGCATTTACTTCAACCGTGATCACTGAAATGACCTTCAAGAAATGTTTCATACGCGGACCACCTTGAATAGCTTCTCAATGCTTATCCCTGTCGCCTATAAGACAGTCTAAAACAAAATGAAGTTCGACAATATAAAGCCAACTTACCTTTGGGCATCAGCAGTCTTTCCAAAACTCACAGACTGCAATGAGGAAGAACTGGGCAAACCGCTCAAAAAATCGTCGAAACAGCTTTCAACACAGACGGTCACTATAAAATTCGACAAAGCATTTGTGGGGTATCCAATCTTTGCACTCTGGATGACGGAAACACTGTGATGTATATTGATCTCACATTTCATGCACAGTTAGCAGCTTTTCACATCTACGAATTGATTCTGCGGATGTTACGTGACACAACACTGTTTTCCTCTGCTATAGTTCAATTAGCTGCTCCCCATCAGAAATGACGGCCGATTAATGAGCTGCATCTAATGCTACACAACAATTTTGACATTTGAAATTTTATTTTATTTACATTTAATTTTTTATTACAAATTTTTTAACTTTTAACTTTTACATTTTTATATAAAATTGTTTAGTCTTAAATACTTAATTTTTTATTTCGAATTTTATCTTTTTAAAACTGAATTTTTTAATTAAGACTTTGTAAATGTATAAATTTATAATTTTTTATTTATAATTTAAATTTGTTTAACTTTTAATTTTACGGTTTTAATTTTAATTTCAACTTTTCTTTTATTTTTAAATATGTTTAAACTTTAACCTGTACCCGGAAATATTTATTAAACCGTTTTACAGTTGCATTCAAACCGTGCTTGTTGTTTGTGAAACTGCAACTCAAGATACATTTGAGAGTCGTTCTCACGGTCACCCTATCAGAGAATATACGTTTAAAATTAATTCGTAAGTTTAGAATCTATTTTGTTGTTGTTCAATTTTGGGAATTCTGGGATTTTTCTGTTTCTGGCATTTTATGCATACGGTTGTGAGCTTCTTCATAAGTTGTTGACTCATATTTCGCAGTCAAATGAATCGAAGCCTAAGCGAAACGTCACTATTTAAACAATAAGTTTATGTCGACAGAATTCGCAAATAAATATTGTCAAACCAAGTTTACTAAACTTTTTTAAATTTGTGGCCAAGGAAAACTTCCAGTCTTGTTACCGTTTTCTCAGTAAAGTTATAAATGGGGTCATTTTGATAACACGCATACTTGAACTTGAAACAAGCTAAAGCATTCCATCTCAATCTGCTTTACGGTACCCGATTTAAGGGAGGGCACTGCACCTTGACATTTTCCAGTGCCCCACTAGTTTCACCCCTCCCCCTACCCTAGAAATTTTACGCGTTTATTTCTACCCAATTTATGAAACGAACTTAGACGTTCAAGGACATTGACAAGGTTAACAAATTTTAGTTTCGTTTTTGTTTTCTTGCTGGAAAAATGGATTCCATTTTCACCCAAATTTGCATACAATTGAAAAATTACAAATCCAAATTGGTAGATGTTCGTAAAGCAGTTCACGCCGAAAACAGGGTTGAATGGCATAATTTAGGTAGAAAACAGCTAGTAAAAAGAAGAATGACAGTTAGGAGCGAATGGGGGGTGGGAGAGATCTGCGGTAAGCCTACATCATGTTTTATTGAACTTAATACCCATTGCCGCTGCCCACCCAAGTCAAAATGGTGCCCGGCCTTGCCCCCCCCCCCCCCCAGAACGTTTGTTCTAAAATTGCCACCGCACTACTCCAAACATGTAATGTAAACCAAGATCAACGTAGCTGTATTAGCGCATACTTAGACACAATTTGCTCTTCAAGTTGGCGAATTTTTCAATTTTCTTTAAAGCCATGTGAGTGTCCTACGGAATTGCGATAATTTATATTATTTTTAAGAAACAATTCGTGAGAATTGAAGCTCAACGTAGACGTCCTGCATACCTGTAGTGACTACAGAAAAAGGACAACTGCCAAAATTTTTCGAAAAACGTAATTTTCTCCTGCCTTTAGTGACATTCATAATTATTGATTAGCTTCTCACTCATCCATGATTGATCGCAATTGGCACTCTACGCGTGTGTGGACACGTAACTACCCAAAATTATACAAATTAGTTTCCAGTTAAGAGGTCCAAATTAAGCATACGAGAATTGCAGTTTGTTATTTTTTTAACTGCAGTTTTTTTTTTGCAGGGAAAACTGAATACGAAAGTAACTGCCAATAAAAATATGAAAATAATTTGTGATTTCAGTGGCAGAGGAATTTGTTGTATCCAGGAGGAAAAAAATATGAGTTTGAGGCACTCCACTGGGCGTACTGTCTGCTATCAAGCTATCCCTTTTTACGCTGAATAAAAAGTAAAATATTTTCATGGTTCGTAGTTTTTAATGAATAACGCAGAAGTTGAAAACTTTTAACTTTGTACCTTTCTACACCCCACTGCCACATAACACACTAATATGGATGTTATGCTGCGTGTTTTAGTATTCATCATTACTTGACAAAATTGCAAGGTTAATAAAATGCATCCAGTTGTATTTTGTAGTATGGTATATGTCTGAATAATTCGATTAGGGTTATAGAGGCCTATAGCACAAAAAGTTGGAGAATGGAGAACAACGATAAGCACATGATCACTGCAACACGGCCTTCGAATCACTCCCATGAGGCACCTGTCACTTTGATTTTCGTAAAACAGAATGGTATTAGTTGTACATTTGTCAAATCACATTAATATCCTTGCAGTCTCGTATAAAGAGGCAAGAAGCATAAACTATGAGCTGCTTTACGATTTAGGATGACATTCATGATGAGTAATGTTTTATCACTTGTGGGGAAATAAACGCGCCTTGTGTGTAATATCACTGTCGTGGTCCTCAAAGCACATCCCCGGACATCCTCAGCTTTCATACTCTCATTTTAGTTTTTCATTTTGTGTTAATAAGTTAAATATTTCCTCAGGACAAACCTTCCATTGCAATAAACATCACACTAAAGAGAGGTACGTTTTAACGAATCAGTGTAATCCTGTAAGCATCCATGAGGTTGAATTCCAACGAAACATTTCCATTATCTACCAACGAAAGCTATCACGTTACACCTGACTTGAAATACTTTACAGTTTTCACACGATGTGGCTAAAACCGTATACATTCTGGTGTTAGCATTATTTCTTTAGGTGGGATAGAATGTAAGCGGGCCACGCGAAGCTATCACTGTTGTCATATCATCGATGATCATTCTCAGCCTCCTCACTGAATGAAGAATATTCACTTATCCGTACATCTCTTAACTTTCCTGTCGCACTCTTGCCACTGCCGTCCCAACAGACAAACGAGCATCAACTCATTACTTGGGACATGCCGCGCTTGGCACGCCAGGCGGCATCAAAGTTGGACGTCCACGTGGCGATGGGCGACCACTCCGCCAACCGGCCGCGTAGCATTACCGAACACCGGCCGAAGAGTCCACTTGTACGGCCAAGCACCCGCTACTACACCCATCACCTCTGCCATCCGCGGCCCGCTATGCAATGCGCCCATCGTCGCTTTCTCTCTCAGTTCTCTTGGTGCCTGTGTATGTGTATAGATCGGTGGGAGTGAGGGAGGCCGGGCGGGCGTCGCCGGTAGCTGTCGACGAGCGCATCTAACCTGCTAGCTACCTCCTCCCCACCCTTTCCCTTTCTCTCTTCTTTCGTTCTTGCCACCTACGCCACCCCTCCCCCTCCTTCCCCTCCCCACTCGGGCCATTGTGCACCAGACAGTCCGAATAATTTGCCCTGCTTTGTTTCTCTAAGCAGATGGCCCTCGTGCGAATGGCGGCCGACTGCGCAACGGGCTTTTGCTTTTGTTGTCTCCGAGAACAACGAGAAACGCGAACGCGCGGGGCCGATCACGGCAAGTCCCTATATAGAGAAAGAAAAAGAGAAGCAGCGCGCGCGGGCGCGAGTGAGAGGCACCGGCTGAATAGGCACGCGGGACGGACCGACCGGGGGGATTGTTGGAAGCCCAACAATGGGTTTATTTTGTCGACCCGCCAATGAAAAGAGCGGTGCGTGCAAGCCTCGCGCCAGATAGCTTTATGCGCGCTATTCAAATGGCGCACGCCAGCCCGAGTAAATTTTCCCCGGCGAACAAAAGGGGGCGCCATCGCTGCTGACACGGAGACGCAGCACCACACAACCACCATCACCACTACTACTACACCGCTACCAAAAGCACGTGCGCACACAACACACACACACAAACACACCCACCCACACGGACTCACCGACCGACCCTGTCGTCATAGCGACTGAGACGGACGAACGGACAGGACAGACACGTCATTGCGCCAACATTTAAGACGTTCGCTCAACAGCCAACACCCGAACGGACATCACAGTCATGAGTTTGACTTCTCTTTTGTGTTTCGATTCGATAATGGAAATAATGATTTCTTTTTCTTTATTGTACGGGTAGATTCGACACGAGGTTATCGAATCTAACGCGTGCACCGCTGGCTTTCATGGTATTCGTTACTCGATTGAAAGGGAAACTCCATTCAACGGGATGATGGTTATTAATGGATGACGAAGCAGACAATACTCTTGTATTTATACACCGTACGGCATCCGCATTGTGCAGCTATCGTGCAGTAAAAAAATAATAATAATTGGCCTGCCAAACATGAGAAACGGGAAGCTAACCATACTGCAAAAATGGCATTGAGTTGAGTTGAGTTTATTTTCAATACAATGTACGAAGTCGGTCATGAAAATGACATACCCAAACTTCATAAGAGCAGATGCCCGCATGTGGGACAGAACCAAACAAAAATGCAAAAGAAATTTAAAAATACACTGAGGGAAAAAAATTCCAATATTCAAAAAAACTTGAGAGAAATCATTAAAAAAAATGTACATAACTATAAAAAATATTACCAAAAAATTGCAAAATTAGAAAGGAAAAAAACAGGAACAATCCATAGAAAACAAGATTAGCATCATACTTTGCGAGAAAGAAACGAGGAAAGCAATTAATAGATTTGAGACATGATGCAAAAAAATTTCTAAAAATTTGCATATTCGCTAAGTTGGGTTTTGATCAAGTAACAACTTAAACAAATGTTTCTTAAACGGTAGTACCTTTCATTTCAGTGGGCAAAGAAATATAAAACTTCCTATACATTAAGTACATTCTAGAAGTCTATCCTTATTGATTTTAGGTTGTATAATGACGTATAAACAAGATTCGTTCCTTTATCTGTAACTTGGCGAGTTGAGAAGTAAACACCGTTTTTACGAAACTTAAAGTTTTGTAAACGTATATCAACGTCGGACTGGCAGAATATTTAGCTGTTGAAAAGACAGGAAAGGAATGGTCATATCTTTGCTTGAACCTAATCGTTCCGAGTTACAACACCTACGTAATCCCATTTAAAGGACGCTCTGGATCTTATAATGAGATTTTATGCGTTGTAAATCACAACGTCTAAGATTAGTCTGCCGCGCTACTTATAACAAACGAGTATTTGTAGGCTTTGCATATTAAAACGTATAGAAGTTGGAAACCAAAACACTGCGGGCGTTGTAAACTTGTAAACCGTAACTTTCAGGACCGTAGCGCGATGGGGGGAGGGGAGGGGAGTACAGAGAGCTCCCCCACCCCTACCGTCTGAGAAGGCATAAATTTGGTAAAATCGAGTTGTCGAGTTGCAAACTCGGCTAAATTTTCAATATAAATTCTCGTTTTCACGACACGTGTTAATTATTATCATTTGGTTAGCTTGAAAGTAAAGTTTAAGTTTTAGGCTTTTTTTCCCATTAGCTTTTACAATATGGAAGTGTTGCATGCGAAGTAACTGAAACGCTGTCCCTGATCGTTGCTGGTCGCTTCCCAGCTTTCCTCACCTGACAATCAGAGCCTTGTCGTACCGAGGAGGAAAATAAAAAGAGCTTCGCGACAACTTGTGTAAATTTAAAATTGATTTCGTTTTTTGATTGCCATTCTGCCCTTTTGCTAGCCCACGACCACCATGATTTAAAAGGTATCATATAGACAATGTAGAAAACATAAAACAGAATATGCACAAAACATTATCCTGACAGAGTTATTTTCCTCACTTGAAGTCGTGATAACAGGAGCGGCATGAACTTTAACTTTATTTGTACCACAAGCCACGGCTGTTTGTCGTGATGTCATTAGCCATAACGAACGAGAACAGCGGATCTTTGGCCGCCTGAGTGGACTAGCACAGTTACGTGATACGCGCGTCACGGTAAACAGCCGTGGCGTGTGGTTTAGTACTTCCAAGTCGCCATTAACGGGCATTACATGGAATGAAGAAAAACGGTTGCTAATATACAAGAAAAAAAACACCAGATTTGGAAAAAAATAATGACACACAAGATTATACAACAGCTGGCGAGCTTTATTATTACTACTCCTTCTATAAGTTATTATTGCACATAATATGAAGAAGACGGAGTCTGCATGGTGAAGGAGAATGATGAAAATGTTTCCAACACAATTCTACCCTTTGTTCCATCGTTCGTATTGAGCCCTTACCCAATACGGCCAGTTGTTAACTAGTGTCCGTTTTTACGTTTGGGGAAAACGTAAGTTAAGAATTATGCTGTGTAGGTTTTCATCCAATAAATACGCTTCAAAAACATCCCTTGAGCTTAGAAGAGTTCAAACATGTGTCAATTCCCCAAGCAGTAGCGTTTAAATCGTTTTAAAACGAAGATTGCGCATTCTTTCTGAAGCCAAGGCCCACTGACGTCGAAATTAGGAATTTGCCTCCCACCGACACTTGTGTTCTTGTGCGTGCGAGAAAGTTGATGCCTGTTAATACTGCTTTGGTAAATAAGATTTTGGCGATGTTAAATCAACTGGCTTTGAGCTTGAAGTCTAAATCTCCAGCTTCTCTCCCAGACGACCTTATGACAAGTGGTGGAATGCAAGGCGAAAGTTACAACTTAGATACTACCACGTCCTAAGGATGTGTATGTGTTTATGAGCTCCTGGTGATAACAATTAACTTCGCAAAAATCGTACACGGCTGCTAAAACTAAAAAATGAGTTTGCTATTTTATTTGCTAGTAATCCTTTTTCTGTTAGCACAGTGGTGCCCAGAAGGGGAGTCAGTATGGAGCAAC